>LUGF01039700.1:91867-114187 GCA_001625245.1 Calycopis cecrops
GTGCATAAATAAGAGGGTATCGTATGGGCCCCCAGGTGGGCGTGTACCCCCCATAAATCAATGGGAACAATTATTAAATTATCTTTTTCGATGACATTAAGTAATTGTTTCGGTGCGTCTCGTCGAAGGTTGAATTCTCCAGCTTATTTACCTGTCGTGTTGTGGTCAGGCTGGTATTTGTCTTCATTTGTCATGTTTGATGGACTTAAATGTCAAAATTGATTTTTTGTCTTTAATTTAGTGTTTGAACTTGGCTGGTCACGCTGCCGCGTGTCTAGACAATTTTAGTTACATTTACAAAAAAATCGTTTTTTTTACTATTATCTTTATTCAAATAGACTTAAATTGTAATTTTGATACGGTTTCATTAGTTTGGAACAACAAAGATTTTTGAAAATTTTGCAACTTGAAGACATTATATTGACATGTGACTAAGTGATAGGTAAATTATATTAAAACTAGCTCTTACCCGCGGCTTCGCTTGCGTTTTTTTTCGCGATAAAAAGGCGCCGATTGCACTCTTCAGCCCTTCAACCATACTAAATATCATATGGACCCGTTGATCCGATTTGGTGCGAAAGAAGGACAAATAAACAAACACACTTTTGCATCTAAAATATTAATATCGATTTTGATACCTTGACAATTACTTTAATATTTGTGACCATTTTTATAACTTAGATAATAATAGTACTCTATAAAGATAGATGTATTACGTATTTGTTAACCTTTAAGAGAGAGTGTTCGATATACAGTGTTTTGTAATATACAAAAAGGATTATATAGCGTTGTCGATGAAAGCTAACAAATGGCTTGATTCTTCCTACTTCCCCAATTATTACCACCTTATTCCAAACCGTTTATATAGAACCTTAACAAAAACACTACAACCACCCTCGAAAATTGCTCCATGTATTACTGAAAAATCTAATGAAAAAAAATGCTGTGAGCTTTGAGTTTATCGCAAACACACAAACTTTTTTATTTTATAACTAACTGTGTCCTGCGATTTTATCCGAATAATATGATTAATAAACTTCATCCTCTTATTTTGACCACTTAGAAATATAATTTCTGAAAATCCTTTCTTAATACTCATGTATACCTACCATGAAAGGAACTCCGGTACCAAACTTAAAATTTTCAGGTTAACATTGTAGGGTAAGAGGTAGTGCCATGCTGCATAGGAGGAGGTAGTGCCATGCATGGTGCATGACACTACATCCTCCTATGCAGCGGAATTAGGCGGGCACGACCGGGGAAGTAGCTCTCGCTCACTTGATACCAGCTGATAAAGTGACAGCGTCGCTGTCGCGTTTCGTGCGGTTTGTGAGTAGCCGGTGGCCCATTGGAGGGGGAGGGGATGATAAAAGGCCAACGCATCAGCTTAACAATCATGCGAATGTCCGTAGACTACGGTAGTCATCAAAAGGCTCCGATTGCTCGTTTACCTCCTCATGCTATAAATAAAATAAAATATAAGTCGATCAGGTTTGCTTTTTATTTATTTACATAAGTACTGTAGAGCTCTACTTGTAGAGCTCTCTCTTGATATCTTATGGGGGCGTCTTTAGAGCAAGTCTACTTACTCTAGTATCCTGTAATTGCTTACTACAGACTTATGATTAAATCTTTGCCATCTGGCTGAACACTAGTAACTTCACCTTTCGGTTATAATGATACACTTGATGAATAAATATCGTTTATTGAGTCTTTAGTTTACATAGAACCACACTTATAATACCTCCTAAGCCTCAGGGTTCTCGGCTGGAGGTCTTCTTGAGTAATAATGTTGTAATGAAAATCTTTCATTGTCAAAGTAGACAATACTAGAACGAGTTCTTAGTTTATAAGTTTAAATTTAAATCTATCTTTTTAATAAAAAGCTTACCTATTGCGGAGGTTCTATTCTTTCATTCAACTAGTTTCTATAATATAAACATTAATTTATATTCCTATGCTAACGTAGTGCTAGACACACTACTAGATGATAAAATTAATTAATTTTTGATGCCCAATGAAGTCGGCACGGGTTGGCGCATTTACAAGCAGCACCAACGGCGGAACAACCTTATCACAAAATAACCCAATAAAATACAACCTGTCATTGTTTTATCAAAGCCTTAAGATGTGACGTCATCAGTAGAAATTATACGTGGAACATGTTAATTTGTCATGCAATGCCTTTGGGGGCCTGTAGGCAAATAACTGTTAAAGTAAAATTGCTTATTGATGCTGAGTTTTTATTTTACGTACTTACTTAATTAATTTTAATTATATCATTATGTTTAATTTATGAGTGTCTTATAAAGGGGGTCTTTTTCAAAACGTTAGTAATTAAGACACGCTTTAAACGTCTTCTGAAGGGGTAAATGATTTTAAAATCCAACACTACTAGTCTAGTCTTGACTTTAGTAGTAGAGTCTACTTGTGATCACGGCCGTTGCATTACGGCCGAAACGTCGAGAGTCGAGGTTTACGCGATTATTTCCCGTTTACAGCATATAAATATGAATACAAATCGTGAAAGCTTAAATAAAACTACTAAAAGCCTTTTTTTAACGCGAGGAAAGTCGTTATGCCAGATCTGCACACACTGGTGGTTGCCGACCGGTGTGGGGACTCTGAACTCATGGTGGGAGAACCCTACCCCTCTAAAACCTCACGGAGTTCTCAGCAGCCTCAAGAGGATGAGGTGGCATCGAATCCGTTGGCAACAGGGTCATTTCGGCTACACCGTCCGACTAATATCATAAATGTGAAAGTTTGTATGTTTGTTTGTTTGTTACTTCTTCACGCAAAAACTGCTGAACTAATTTTCATGAAATTTGGCACACATAGAGAGTTACTTGGATTAACAAATAGGATATTTTATCCCGAAAAGATGTTCCTATGGGATGCCATGGGATGATTTTCGAAATTATTGTAAGTATCTAGAAATTGGATTTTTAGAAATTCAACCCCTAAAAGTGTGAATGAATGGGGGTAAAGTTTAATAATCATATGACGCGGGTGTAACCGTCCTAATTAACAAACGCAACGGAACCCACACATCGACTACCCAACTCCCGCTTGGTCTCTTATGTAATGTAATATCAGAGTTATTGTACCGCACAAGACATCTTAATAGATATTTATGTTACTTGTAGTTGTGTTACATGAATTACATTTTAAACTAATGTTAGTATCGTGTTCGCGTATGATATAATATTGTATGTTTGTTTATTGATGTTTAGTAAAACGCCCACAGCTTTGATGTGGTCGTTAGGGTTCCGTAGGGTAAAAACGTAACCTAGTCAGACGCTGATATGTCTCTGGCTTGAGGCTTTAAAAGGCTTGTATCTCAACCGTGATAGTTAGACAGTTGAAATTTTTGCCGCTATAACCATAAATACAAAAAAATGTTAAAAAAATCATTGCATTAAAAAACCATTACATAGGTACTTATAGAGAGCGTGCACGATACATAGAGGCAGCACTTTCGCCGCCCTTTTTTTTATTTTACATGTGGAAAATGCATTATGCATACCGCCAATCACAGGTTTATCTGGACGGGTATGCGGGACTTGCACCCGCTACAAACCATACGATCATATTCACGCCATCACTGAGTAGATGGGTACAGTGGGGCTCCCACCAATCTTCCACCACCTCGGATGCAGGGATGCTTCCTTTTAGGAGATCCCTTCAAAAGCACTTTTGCTGCCCTAGTGATCATTTTAGGAATTAAGTTAATTAATTAAATTAAATTAAATTGAATGAAAAAATTAAATTGTTTTAACAAAGAGACCAAAGGAAACACTAAGCAAAAGGCAATGACAATGACATGTTGCTAGCATTCGGTTCACATTTTAGCCACTAGTTAGCGTGGCAGTCTAGAAGCTTCCCTATATGTGTAGTACGTTTCACACACAAGTATGTCGAATTATAACTATAAGTGGTAATCCTCGTAACCTCCTGTTAGTAGGGAACCCTGAGTGAGAGAGTCCGATTCGCACTTGACCCGTTTTTTCAATGAAATGCATCTTATTTAAGTTTTTTAGCCCGACCGATATAAATTAAAGTATTCCAATAATTTCTAAAGGTATTCTCCTTTACCGACCGAGTATTAAGCTAACATAATTGAAAATTATGGTTGAAAAAACATTTTTTTCTGACTAAAGCATTGAAACTTTTAGACTAATGTAAAGATTATCTAACCTCGTCAACCAATCGACTATCACAAACGAAACCTCCTGTTTAGAATCTAATATATGATTTTTTTCTTCTCATCATTTGTCGCTTTTCGTGTTGCTTGTGAGTTTCAGATGGCCTAACCCGGAGGACTAGGTCTTTGCATACAAATTATCTTTACATTCTATTTACATTTAAATTTCCTTTTTAGTAAAATTGTCCTTTACTGTTCATTTTTCCTGCATATTTCATCACACAACCTTCCACAACAATTCTTCTTACAATGTCATCATCATCATCATCATCAGCACGTCTGGACTTTCCCATGGAGCGCCAAAGTCAAGGTCGCATGCCGAGCACGAATGATCGCAGATTTCTTTTACTTTCCCTTTACCTTCATTCGTGTTGGCGTCACTATTTCTCGATTACACTTGCATTAAGTGAGGAATAAGATTGGTCCAAATGACCTATTGAAAGTAGGTATTCCAGGAAGATCTGTAGATGAGCATACTTCTCTGTCTTTATCCCTGCTTATCTGATATACTTGTAGATAATACTAGATCATATACACCGCACGAAACGGGGCAACTGTCGCTTTACGCTGGTATCGTGTATGCGAGAGGTAACATCCCGGCCTCCTGGCAGCCCAGTTCGGTAGGAGCGTGGCATTACCGACCACTGAACTTCGTTGTAAAAAGCCAACATAACCTCGCTTATTTTGCTGTTTCATCCTCTGGCCCTATAATATCTAGATCTATAAATCTTCTGGCACTGACAATATCTAGCCCTTACCCTTCAGATGCCCATCTCGTATAATAAAAACCTTATCAGACCCAACAAACTCATTGGTATTCAAAGATCGGATTAATTTAATTATTTAACTGAATTATTTCTGATAGATGATAGAGAAAAACATTGTCCGGCGCAAACGAACTTACAAAATACTTATATACTGTTTCCAGGAAACTATAGCAGTTAGCAATCAGCCGAGCTATCTGAAATACTATTTACGTAAGGTACAGGTTCGAGTGCGTGGATATAATATAAATAATGTCCTCCTAGCCGATTTCGGTTACGGCGCGGCGGCCGTCTCTATAGAGACGAGCCAGATGCGCAGGACATATTATAGTGCACAAGTGTGCGCGCAGACACAAGTGCACTCTCTGTTCCCTCATTCTCATATTCCGATGGGACGACAATCCCACACGACCAGTTAGAGATCAGGCGCAGGACCGACGGCTTAACGTGCTCTCCGAGGCACGGGGGTGTAACACCGCCAACTTCCTGACTCCGGACTGTTATTAGAAATTGAAAAATCCCAATAACAATTTTCGGTCCGACCCGGGATTCGAACCCAGAACCTCACGTCTGTGGTCGAACACGCTTACCACTAGACCACGAGGCAGTCTATTTAATATATAGCTTTGGTTAGAATATTTGTTCTATTACTTAATGGATATAGATATAGTAGGATAATTGGATAAAAAAATGTATTTTAAACTCTCACAAAAAAGAAATATGTATGTCCCATACATATGTTACATGCTGTTGAAATATAGTTTCTTGCAACAAGATAATTACAGATTCCAGAATGAACAGAACGCTTCACAAATCGTGTCTAATTTTCTGCTGATAGTAACTCGATGTCTCGATGCATCAACAAATCGGCTGTATTGACTCGTATTAAAAAGGTATATTTATTTACAGCAGAGGATGATAAAATTAAGGATACGGAATTTTCAACAATGATATGGTAATATTATGCCATGTAAATTATATTTCATCTATATAAACTTTAGCATCCAGCTGCTGCAATTGTTATAAAAAAGAGACCAATTTTTAATGGTTACGTTGCTTATAATCCCTAATTAAATTATTAGAAAATTTTCTCCGTTTTTCTAACAAACATATCCTATTACCATTATCCTTTTATAACAATCTCTACAACTATTATAAAACTTCTCATTTTTTAACCCTTCAAAGCGATACACAGCTTTGACCTCTCACAGCCTCGCTCCTCTATACGACCGTCGCACCCCACTTGATTGCGCACGATTATATCTGGTCTCCACATTATAGTCTTAATTGATACGTCTCCCCCCCGCGCCTCGCCCCGCGCCCCGGCAGATAAAACGGATTTAACAGCTAATTTCACTCCGGCCTCATGGACCCGCTTAGATATATATTATGGCGAGAATTGTGCTTAACTATTGATTGTGGTCAATTATCCTATTCATTTGAGGTTTTTGTGAAATTTACGAGGTTTTTTTTAGTCACTTACTTAGTTTAGTTATAGGTTGCCATTTAGCATGCTAGTTCGTTGGACTACTTACTTACAGTCTGTAACTGTAAGCGCAGATTACAATATTTGCCTATTGCAGTGTATAGGTATCTCCTCTTTCTCACTATTCTGTTCAAACCTAAACTTTCTTTATCCTCTCTTTCTCATTTTGCCTACTTGTTCGTTAGATATAGCGACATTATGTATCCTAGTTTGTTAGAGGTAGCGCCATTTTGTTTGCTAGCTCGTTAGAGGTAGCGTCATTTTGTTTGCTAGTTCGTTAGAGGTAGCGCCATTTTGTATGCTAGTTTGTTAGAGGTAGCGACATTTTGTATACCAGTTCGTTAGATATAGCGACATTTTGTATGCTAGTTTGTTAGAGGTAGCGCCATTTTGTATGCTAGTTCGGTAGATAGTGTCATTATTTACGCAAGTTCGTTAGATATAGCGCCATTTTGTATGCTAGTTTTTTAGAGGCAGCGCCATTTTGCATGCTAGTTCGTTATAGGTAGCGCCATTTTGTATGCTGGTTTCTTAGATGTAGCGCAATTTTTATGCTAGTTTGTTAGAGGTAGCGCCATTTTGTATACTAGTTTTTTAGAGGCAGCACCATTTTGTATACTAGTTTTTTAGAGGCAGCACCATTTTGTATGCTAGTTTTTTAGAGGCAGCGCCATTTTGTATGCTAGTTTTTTAGACGTAGCGCCATTTTGTATACTACTTTTTTAGAGGCAGCACCATTTTGTATGCTAGTTTTTTAGAGGCAGCGCCATTTTGTATGCTAGTTCGTTATAGGTAGCGCCATTTTGTATGCTAGTTTGTTTGATGTAGCGCCATTTTGTATACTACTTTTTTAGAGGCAGCACCATTTTGTATGCTAGTTTTTTAGAGGCAGCGCCATTTTGTATGCTAGTTTTTTAGAGGTAGCGCCATTTTGTATGCTAGTTCTTTAGAGGTAGCGCCATTTTATGTAATGTGACTATTTTACGAACATTTATATAGAATGGCGGTATGTCTAACGATGTAAATGAATGAACAATGAATCACAAGAAATTAAAGAAAAAAAAAATAGCAAAAACCTCAAATGACAGTGGAGGATAGTCTTAACCCCAATAACAAATTAATCTACATCATATAAATATCATGCTACATCTAAAGAACTAGCCCAAGAACACAAGAACTTGAACAAAAAGAAAGAACACATGTAGGGTACGATATAGGCTAGCCCTCAACGGCGATCGGACTGATCGTCCAGCACAAAAAGCGCTACAAAACTAATAACCAAAAGCGAACAAGAGCGAAGTGGCGTCCGCGGCGCGTACGTCATAAATTTGAATATTTCTGTGAACGGCCCTGTATAATATACGGGCTCATTGTCAACGGGAGACACAAAAGGAGGAACGACGTCTGCAGTGTGCCTTGTGGGTAGACACTGTGTAGTACCCGTGGCTTTTCTTGCGTTTGGTAGATTGATTTTTTAACAGGAGGAAGGAACGAAAACTGAGAGCGTTTTGATGATTGCGATACAGACAGACGGTTTCAATACGGTGTAGCATTAGGTATGACTAATAGCGGACGCCCGGAACTTCGTTCACGTAAATCCGTTTTTTTTACCGCAGTTAAAAGCCTTCCTCGCTAAATGGACTAACTAATACTGAAATCATTTTTCAAATCGGACCAGTCCTTCCAGAGATTAGTGCGTTCAAACAAACAAACAAAAAAACAAACTCTTCATTTTTATATTATTACTACGAGTATAGACGCCGAACTTCAACATGTCTAGCAAGTTCTGCGAGACAACAAGCCCCGGGTACCCTCTCTTCAGCTTTAGATTACTAGTATAGAAGTATAGAAATGTAATATCTACATTCTGTAGTCAGTCTACAGTCTCATGTCTACATGTGGATCATCTACACGTCCGTCTCATATCTACAAATGACTATTGCGTCTACAAATTCCATGTTGACTACCTACGAGTAAGCATTTACACCATTTGAATCTCATCTCTACATTCGAGACCTAGATGTGAAATCGCATCTATATTCGAGTCTCGCGTCTCCGTCAACATAACAGTCTTAGATCTACGATCTCCTGTCTACTACATACCGGTAGGTATCACTACATTCGAATCTCACATCTCCATACGAGAAACGTAAACGTAGTAATATTTATTTCCTTTACATTTTTCCTACTTTTGTACTTGTCACAAACATTTCCTAACATACAGGCTGATTCTAATTACCCATATTCTAGGTTAGCATTTCGTGAATAGATGAATATTTAAGTGTTGCGTAAGGTTCTATCTTCATTGCTCTGTGGCCGGGTTTGGATTGAGACGTCGCGGGCACGCCGCTCGTGCACAGGAATCTTAATACACGGGTCCGAAGTTATACAGGGTGTTCGGGAATTGGCGCTAGTAATTTGGAGGTTTTATCCGTTTGCGTGATTAAATTTAGGGGTTGTATAGTGAAACTTCTCTAATATGTAACGTTTCTTCAAGTATATGAGTCGTCGAATCATCATATTTCCTAGATCTAATGACATGACTCATTTTGATTTCACGAGAGCAGCATATTATTTACGTAGTACTTTCCTATGTTTTTTTATGGTATAGGCGGCAAGCGAGCAGTCAGAGCCATTTTTCATGACTACCGATATCCATAGACATGTGCAAAGAGTCTGTATATGTGCTGCCCTCGATTCTCCTCCCACCTCGAAAGGTCGCCGGCTACTTACACACCGCACGAAACACGACAGCGCAGCTGTCACTTTACGCCGGTCTCGTGTAAGCGAGAGGTCCAGTCGTGCCGGCCCAACTCGGCACGGCAAATGGCACTACCTCTTACAAATGTTAGTTAAGAGTAATATTTTTGTGTTTAGATTAATTAGGATTGCTAGTCTATTGCATTAGGTTTGCTAGATAAATAGATTCAGTATGTATAAATAAATACATTTATTTATTATTAAATAATATGAGTACTAGAGGATACAATACATAATAAAGCGGAACTTGCCAGACTTGGTAGCCTTATTTAGTTTCATACCAACAATGGCACCACCACTGTAAGTAATATATACCTAATTAGATGTTTATTTAAATTTGAATTTTTTTTTATGGTAAAGGGGGGCAAACGAGCAGTCGGAGCCATTTTCATGATTACCGACGCCCACAGACAACCGCATAGAGACTATACAAATGCGCTGCCCTCCTTTCTTGAATTGTTAGTATCACAATCAATTACGGAAAACCTACTTAAGTTATGTGTTACGTAAAAAAGAGACAAAAAATAATCTACAAATAGAGCAACCTGTATACAGCATATGACAGAGCAGTTAAAATACTTGTGCACCAATTTGGGTTTGTCCACGACGATTTGTGCCCGACTCTATGGCTGACTTATGGCGCAGTTAGCCCTTATAGGGCTCGCCTGGCCCTAATGAGGCCCCGGTCTACACGACGGTATTTATTGAGCAGAAGCCAATAGATATTATCATAATTAGAGGTGGCTGTAAATTAGTGGGCCTTTTATGCCATATTTGTACAGTGGTGTGGTTGTTTTTTGGGTTCCATTTTTTACGCAGTTTCTATTTTTTTTATTTTTATGCAGATGCGTTTCCTTTGCTCTACGCTCCTAAGGGCCACCGGCTACTAGCAAACCGCACCAAATATGTCAGTGTAATTTTCACTTCACTGCGGAATGTGAGGAAGAGGTACCTCCCCGGGAGTGCCGGCCCCATGCCACTAACTCTTACTCCATTCAGGAAACTTTAAACTACAGTTCCTAATATAGTCTTAATGGCTTACAGACTAAAAAATTGGCTGAAATTTGCAATCCGATTAAAAAAAACAAAATACAAGCTAATTGGTTTAAAAACTACAAACAAATCAAGTCAAAGACTTAATTCCTTTATAAGCTTATCTGCGATGTATTTAACAAAAACTACATAAAGTATGGGCATATAGCGTGAGCTATACTATACTAAGATATTTTATCGCGGCAAATATGCAAAGCACAATGCTGTAATGAAATTCTCCATCGTTAATTGTCCTTATTAACCGCTGCACATTAATACGTACGATAGAGAATTTTAAATGTAAGCACTGCACGCCATTTTTCTTATAGCTTTGTATTTTTACGTGTGACATGAAAGCTATTTTGCTTAAGTACACGATAATATGTTTATTTATGTGATTTAGCAATTACGAGTTATTTCTTCTCTATTTAGCTCTTTCACAATAGGGCATCAATAACTATCTTTTCCATAAAACGGTAAAGAAAATAGTACGTCTATTAGTTAAAGAATAGGTATATTGGTGGCTTTTCATCGGTATAACTGACTGCCCATTCATATCCTAAACTAATAATATATTAATTTAGCGGTCTCTTTTTAAAGTTTACTTAATATTTTAGAATGTCGAATGCGATATGAAAGCATAATGTGAATAATAATCACGTGAAAAAAGTACACACAGAAACAACTTAAGCAGTAACGCTTATCATAACATTTACCGAGCTTTACAACTTTTCGCTTCAGACAGTTTTATATTATCGCTTTACATACTTAAGGTCCTTAATCTGCGTTATCACTAGCATCTAAATCGCTCGTGTTCATTGTTAGCACATCAAAGGGTGGATGATGTATTAGGGTTCAGTTAAATTGATCACGTGTAATTACTGTTTGTTGGCTTAATCTCCCTAACTGTTATTAGTTTATTGCAGAGAATATATTGAAAATAGTCATTTTGCAAAAATTAAAAGTGTGTGCTATTTATATGTGGAAAAAAAGTTTTAGATTTTTGTCTACTAGGTGACCACGGTTACTGTGGCTGAAAGTTTTAAATTTTTATTAATTTAAATAGAACATAATATACCCTAGTTGGTAAAAGTATATCCAGAACCTGTCAGCAGTCGGTCGGATGTTAAGGCGAACAAACGTAGTGATAGGAGATGTTTATTGTTACTTGACGCTTTTTCGTTTTATGAATTTCCCAATTTTCTAAATGAAAACAAAGTTTAGCGGTAACATCACGTTGTTATCATTTGTCAGATATGTAGCTTCTCTGGTAGCGTAAACTATCCTTTCCTACTAATACTAACGGGTGTTTTTTTTAGAGGTATATAACTTTAAATTGCAATAAAACAACGATGGAATATTCGATTGACATGTTTTTTTATTTATTCGAAAGATAATCTTGTGGCATTACATTTTAAATATGATTTCTGGCATATGACTGCCACGGCTGGCTTGGATGTAGTCCAATCTGGACGTCCAATTTTCAATGACCTTTTGCAACATTTGTGGTCGTATATCGGCAATAACACGGCGAATGTTGTCTTCCAAATGGTCAACTGTTTGTGGCTTATCCGCATAGACCAATGACTTTACATAACCCCACAGAAAATAGTCTAGCGGTGTTAAATCACAAGATCTTGGAGGCCAATTCACAGGTCCAAAACGTGAAATTAGGCGGTCACCAAACGTGTCTTTCAATAAATTGATTGTGGCACGAGCTGTGTGACATGTTGCGCCGTCTTGTTGAAACCACAGCTCCTGGACATTATGATTGTTCAATATCAGGAATGAAAAAATTTGTAATCATGGCTCTATACCGATCACCATTGACTGTAACGTTCTGGCCATCATCGTTTTTGAAGAAGTACGGACCAATGATTCCACCAGCCCATAAAGCGCACTAAATAGTCAGTTTTTCTGGATGTAACGGTGTTTCGACATACACTTGAGGATTAGTTTCACTCCAAATGCGGCAGTTTTGTTTGTTGACGTAGCCATTCAACCAGAAGTGCGCTTCATCGCTAAACAAAATTCGCTTATGAAAATCGGGAACAATGGCAATCTCGTTTTGAGCCCATTCGACGAATCTACGCCTTGCTTGATGATCGTTTGGCTTTAACTCTTGCACGAGTTGGATTTTGTAAGCATGCAAAAGATCCTTCCGCAAAATCTTCCATAAAGTGAATGGACACAGATTCAATTCCTGTGCTCGATGGCGGATGGACACATTCGGGTCTTCCTCAATGCTACGCTCTACAGTAGCAATAGCTTCTTCTGTACGCACCGTACGGCGTCTCTGGGGATGCGAGTTATCAGTCAGAGTAAACGTGGTGCGAAAACGTTCCATGGTTAATCGAATTAACTGCTCTGATGGACGATTTTGTCGACGATAAAATGGACGTAGTGCGCGATACGTATTCCGCACAGAACCATTATTTTCGAAATAAAATTGCACAATTTGCAAGCGTTGTACAGGTGTGAGTTTATTCATGATGAATTGCCAAACCAAACTGAGAATAAATCACTTGACAGCTGTTAAATCGGTCGCCATCTTGAAAAGTAATGCCAACTTAAAGTTCTATACCTCGAAAAAAAACACCCATTATATATGCCAAATTTTGTATGTTTGTTTAATTGTTTGTTTATTTGTTTGTTACTACTTCACGCAAAAACTGCTGAACCAATTTTCATGAAATTTGGTACACACATAGACGGTAACTTGGATTAATACATAGGAGTTTTTATACCGAAAAAATGCCCTGGGATGATTCTCTATTTTCCACGGGATCGCAATTTACGCGGATGAAGCCGCGGGGCGCAGCTAGTATTTATCTATATTTTAGGTTAAAGAAGCTCTAACTTTTCGTGGAAAGCAAGATATAAATGTAACTGACGAATCACTTTTCTTCCATTGATCATATTCAGATGCTCTCTAGGGTAGTGGACATCTTCTGGGTGCCGCTGAAGATGATGATAATGATTCAGAATTCAGATACAGGCTGTAAATGTAAAAAATGTAAGAAAAGAGCTTATTCTTTCCTCAAAGGTCGGCAACGCATCTGTTAAACCCCTGGTGATACGGATGTCTGTGGGCGTTGGTGTTCACTTTACATCAGGTGACCTAACTGCTCGTTTGCCTCCTATGCTATAAAAAAAAAAGTATGAGTAAAATAAAAGCATCTAGAATATTAAAATTACAGTAAGAATCAAATTACATATTTTTATAGAATAAGAGGGCAAACGAGCAATCTTACATTTTCATAACTACCGACGCCCATAGACATCCATCCGCACAGAGGTTGCGTTGCCACACTTCTTCCTCCTCCCCACATGGGCCTTTTCATTTATAAAATTATCTGTCGTTAAAATTCCAGTAAGTATAATTTTATATTACCAATACTAGCATAAATAGAAATTATTTCAGGCACAGATTATAATTAGAATATAGGTATAATGTACAGACAGACCAGCTAAAGTTTTATAGTTCGTTAATTAAACTACAATGTAATTTTATTCGATATAACAGGAGGGTGGAAATTAAACAGCTTATTAGTTGAAAATTACCGCTCCGTCGGGGCTGTGTCCCTGGTACACGGCTGCGCGGCCTCTGGATCGGGCAGCGATAATTTGGCCGAATTTCGGCTAAGGCTTATAGGTAGTGCTATGTTTTATTGCAGCCGAAAGTAGGCGATACCGCCGTGATTTTCAGATAGATACGCTTGGCGATTCGCGTGACTTGTGAGCTTCCGGCGGCCTATGGGGAAAATACGGGTCTGCATAACGTATCGGCATCGCTAGGCATCTAAATTCTTAGTCAGCTCGATGCCCCCTACAGTATAAAAATATCGCAAGAGCGATGAAAAATTAAAGACCAGTGAGTTTTTGTTACGGATCTGTAGAGCCTATGGTAAGTGGTAGAGCTATTTCAGCATTGCAGTCAGATCGGGCCTTTTTTTTTGCTCTCGCAGGGGAATGCATTTACGCACGCTGCCAGGGGCCTGGGTGGTTCCTGGTACAGTGTCGGGCTCGGCGTTTGGTACGCCCCTACCGACTCAACCCCTGCGGGTGCCTTCAGCCGCTTTAAGTGGAGGATCCCAGATCTGCTACAGGACCCTCCATCGACAGGCTGACCTCGGCGAAAAGACCAGACTCTTCCTCAACGGGGACTGTCCGGAATCCGATTGAACTGAAGCTGAACCGGGTTCCCATCCCGGTCCGACACGAGCACGGAGGTGTTACTGGAGACGCGCTAAGTAGCGCCTCCTACGCACCCCCGTTCCTCGTCAGTCAGATCGGGCCTGCACAGCCAGGAGTAAGGTGTCAATCGCAATAAATCAAATTATAAAAATGACAAGCCGTCATTTTTATCGCTTTGCTATCGCGGTCGTTGATTTCGTTGTTGTGAATAACAAACAACTCTTCACGCTAGTTCACTAATGGGGTAGGTAGAGAGAACCGAGTGCCAAATGTCCCGTTCCTTACATGTTTCTCTTGTCTCTAGCCGAGGCATATGGCAAATACTCGGTGTGTTTGCCATGTAAGCGAAGAAGAGTTGCGATGACTTGAGGCCACCTTCCGACAGTAAATGCCAGAGAAAAAACTCAATGGATCTTTGATTTGGTCCTACAGTTATCAAATCTCCTACCTAATCTGTTACTGAAAGTCAAGGGGTAATTTAAAAAGATAACCTCGAAAAGATTGAGATGAAATATAACTAACCGATACGACCTAGGGATCTTCAAGAAAAGAGCTTATTTTTTCCTCAAAGGTCGGCAACGCATCTGTTAGACCTCTGGTGTTAGGATGTCTGTGGGCGTTGGTGATCACTTTACCCAGGTGACCCAACTGCTCGTTTGCCTCCTATGCTATAAAAAAAACTAAGTATTTATTTTTCACAGAGGTTTAAATCGTGTGACAGTTTCGTTACAGAATTGCAAAATCCCTGGCCATTTTCAGGAGAATTAAGTCTTGGTGTATCGTTAAAAGTGGGGGGGATGAGGGTAGTGTCCCCGCGGTCAGGGGGGGAGGGTCGAGGGAGATGGAGGCTGCGGCCTTAATTACCGCCGCTTTTATAGTTTTAATGAGTTCATTTTGGACCCGGCCTAACAAGCGGCGTAATACCTATTTAAACCAATTTCCAAATTAATATTCAAAGTAATGGGACATCACTTTTATCGATACATTTTATTATTATTTAATATACTTAATATTTTTAGTACATAATATATTTAGACATTAATCATTACTAATATTTTTAATGTGAATGTTAGTATGTTTGTTACGGTTTCACGCCAAAACTATTCAAACGATCGTCATGCAACTTAGTACACAAATTCTTAGAACTGCGAGACAAGCAGCGGATAAAAGCTAGTATTTTATAACACTAATAACAGGAATACCTCTGACTCAAATATAAGTTTTTTTTTTAGTTTAAGGATACTATAAAATAACTCGTCTTTTTGGCTGCCTCGTAATCTAGTGGTAAGCGTGTTCAACCACAGACGTGAGGTCCTGGGTTCGAATCCCGGGTCTGACCAAAAATTGTTATTGGGATTTTTCAATTTCTAATAACAGTCCGGAGTCAGGAAGTTGGCGGTGGTACACCCCCGTGCCTCGGAGAGCACGTTAAGCCGTCGGGCCTGCGCCTGATTTCTCACCGGTCGTATCGGATTGCCGTCGCATCGGAATATGAGAATGAGGGAATAGAGAGTGCACTTGTGTCTGCGCGCACACTTGTGCACTATAATATGTCCTGCGCATCTGGCTCGTCCCTGTAGAGACGGCCGCCGTAGCCGAAATCGGCTAGGAGGACATTATTATTATTACTATTATTAAAATAAGGGACAAGCCCATCGTCTAAGAACTCAACAATTTTACGCAGACCTAACATAACCTAATGAAATTAACTAGGGATTTAAAAGATATGAAAAAGTTTCATTTAGATTAAACACGACTTGGGAACCTGATGCTCATGACGTATGTGGTCGGCCCTGATTATTTGAAGACAAAAGAACATGTCATTACAGAAGTGCTAACTATATACTTATAGATTACGCCTCGCGGTTTTACCCGCATAAATTTAGATCCCGTGGAAAATAGAAAATCAACCCATGGCATCCCATAGAAATTTTTTTTCGGGATAAAAACTATTCTATGTGTTAATACAAGTTATTCTCTACGTGTTTGCCAAATTTCATCAAATCGGTTCAGCAGTTTTTGCGTGAAGCAGTAACAAACAAACAAACATACAAACTTTCGCATTTATAATATTATAATAGGATGTTGATTCATATTAAAATGTCTGCTTTGTCTAACCTCATTTTGCTGAAAACTATTGAAGCCACGACTTCAACTCTTCCGGTCCAAATATGAATGTAGTATGGTTTGCGTTTTTGGCTAGTATCCTTTTAGAAACGTTTTTCTAAAAAAAGGTCTAATATAGAGAAACACAATACTCAGCAACACCAGTGATTTTACTGAAGAAAAATTAACTGGCATACATCACTAATAAAATACGATACGTACATATTTAAGTTTTTATTGAAGAGCGTTTCGCACCGTTCTTACGGGCGCTTACTTCACGCCGTCCGATAATACACAACTTAGGTCACGCGTGACCTAATGTGATATTAATTCATCTAGTTACATTACATTGTATCCTTCAACCAGTTTTGTCTATTATTCCGATGAAATATTGTAAGTCTGTCTATACTTTTATGAATAAATTCCAGTTTTTTTTACCAGTTGTAGTACCAGTACCAGTTACAGTAACAAGCACCTGGCACCGCATGTCTTTCTACACGTGCTTTAGCACTGCAATAAAAGCAGTGCTCATAACTCATCGAGTTACCTAAGTAAGAGGTAGTGCCTCGCTACTCCCAGCCAACTTAGGTCGACACGACCGCCCCCTCGACGGATCTCCACCTTGTCGTGGTGAGGGGGCTTAGTAGCCGTGGCTTGGACAACCACGGTGAACCAAGAAATTTAAAAATTAAAGTTTCATGTAAATCCGTTAAGTAGTTTTTGTGTGGAAGAGTAACAAACATCCTTACACTCTTTCGAATTTATAATATTAATAGGATTACCTACTTACAAGTACCTATATATAAATGTATAATTTGATTGAATTGAGACTGAAAGATCTCACAGACAAACTGCGTAAGCAGTTTTGTGAGGCTATGTACCTAATATATTAAGTTATAAGACTGTATAAACTAATTTAAATAAAATAAATAAAATAAAATAAAAAGAGGGATCCCGGGTGGGGACGATCGGGTGGGCTTCGCTGGAGCCCGCTCTGGATGCGTGCATGGAGGAGGGGTCGCGGAAGGAGAGGTGTCTCGGTGTGTTGTTGCCGTGCACCCTATCTCCCGCGACCGAACGGGAGCACACCGTCTGTTGCGTTGGCGGTGGGGCCGCAGAGGAAGAGGAGATGCAGTGTGTCGTTGCCGTCCTCCCTGTCCTCTGCGGCCGTTTAGTGGTTGGTCCACCGCCCACCGGATGGGACCAGCCAATGCCGGAGGTCCTCCATCCGTCCCTCTGAATCCGCAGATGGCGGCGTGAATTCGGACGACCGGCGAGGTGTGCTCCGTTGGAGCATTGGGACCAGGGGTAAGGATGGGAACCTGACCTCATTGCACAGTTTCAACGTGGAGTTAGGGACTGTTCAAAGGAAACCGGACAGTCCCTAAGGAGGAGGAGTCTGGCCTTTTCACCGAGGCCGGCCTGTCGCTGGAGGCGGCCTGTTGCTTTCAGATCCGGGGCACTCCAATCATAGCAGGTGTTTAGTCGGTAGGGGCAACTCAGTTGTCGAGCTTGACACTGTACCCGGTTGAGCCACCCGGGCTCCTGGGTAGCGTGCGTAAAGGCATTCTCCAAAAAAAAAAGGTCGAGACGACCGCCGAGGTCGCTATCGCTTACAAGATACTGGTATAAATTGACAGCTGTGCTCTCGCGTTTCGTGCGGTGTGTAAGTAGCCGGTGGCCCATGGAGGTGGAAGGAGAAAGGAAGACAGTGCATCTGTGTAGTTTCTATACGGATATCAATGATCTTCGTTATTCGCTTTCGTCTATAAGTAGCCGGTGGCCCATGTAGGGCGAAGAGGAAGGAGGACAACCGTACAACCTATTAGTCTATGGGTGCAGTCATCAAAATGACTCAGACTGATTATTTGCCACCTCACACTATAAAAACAACAAGTAGGTACCGACAACAGTACTATGGAACCAGCTGCCTTCCTCGGTATTTCCGATCCGATACGACTTAGGGATCTTCAAGAAAAGATCATTCCTCTTTCTTAAAGGCTGGCAACGCGCCTGCAAGACACCTAGTTTTGCGGATGTCTATGAGCGGCGGTATATTGCCCCCTATATCATAAAAAAAAACGTACGAAATATCGATATATCACCGTCCCCTCACTAAACCGTTATCAGAGGAACTCCCGGCGGTTTGCTCTCGTATTTTGTCGATATTAATTAAAAAGGGGTCCCGTACAAGTTAATATTAAAGAAAATTAAGCGACCCCGCCAACTCGGTAATGGGTTCTGACGAGAGCTGACTCGCGCAACTTTTGAGGCCTTTTAATTAACTCCAATCGGTTTTTGCAATTTTTTTTTTTTTATACCACGATGGTGGCAAAAAAAGCATACGGCCCACCTGATGGTACGTGGTTACCGTAGCCTATGGACGCTTGCAACACCAGGGGCATCACATGCGCATTGCCGACCCTTTAGGAATCTACTACTATCTATTTACTACTAATCTATTTAGGAAGCACCCCATATTGTAGCCCTCTGGGAAAACCTCGGCAGGGAGTTCATTCCACAATCGGAGGGTCCGTGGGAGGAAATTCCTCTGAAATCGAACTGTACGGGACCATTGGGGCTCCAATGTGTGAGCGTGAACTCCCTGTCGATGGCGAGCGGTGCGGTGATAGAAATTGCATTTTTAGGGTACCTTGGAATTTACCGTCCTGAAAGATTTTGGTAAGAGGTAGTGCCATGCATGCACGCATCGGGCCGGCATGATTGGAGAGGTACCTACCACTCGGCTACGTGAAACCGGCGTGAAGTGACAAGTGTCACGGTGTCGTGTAAGCGAGATAGGTACTTCCACGGTCGTGCCGGCCCAATTCTGCTACATGCGCATAATGTGTGGCACTACCTCTGACGACCTACCCACCTACTTGTAGTAGGAACGGCAACCGTAACTGTCGTAGACTGATTGTAATGGCTATTATTGAAATGTCTGAAGACAAGCTGAAGCTTGCAGACATCCAAACAAACATTATATCTTTCCGTACGACCAAAAACCAAACAAAACTCAAGAGCATAGCTGTTGTCACGTCAGTAGTAGTACATATCTTTAAGAAGCGTGTTTTTTTTTAATGGTATAAGAGGGCAAACGAGCAGTCGGACCATTTTCATGACTACCGCCGCCCATAGACGACATATAGATAGATCCGCATAGAGATACACAGATGCGTTGCCCTCCTTTCTCCTCCCACCTCCATGGGCCACCGGCTACTTGCATAATTTAAATTGTCTGACTGTCACTACACGCCAGGATCGTTTAAGCGAGAGGTACCTCTCCGGTCAGTACTTTACGCCAATATTCTTCAAATGCAGCTACGCTTTATTTAAAAAACGTTTTTTTATTATAATTATAAAACTGTGTATGGTTTCTTTCGGTTTAATGGTTCAGCCTAAATCTTCCCAAGCCAGGTCTCGGCAGAGATTTAGGCTGAAAAGTGAATATAGGGTGAAAAGTTTCCAGTTCTCAGCCGACATGCAATATATTAACGAGCTAGCTGTTACCCCAAGCTTCGCTCGCGTGGTTTTTCGGATAAAAAGGAGCCGATGGTACTTCAGTCCTTCAACTATCTCCATACTTTATATCACATCGATCCGATGATCCGATTTGATGTGACAGAAAGACAAACAAACAAACTAACAAAAACTCTTTTGCATTTATAATATTAATCCATATTAATTATCCCTATATAGGTATCTAATATATAAAATTCTCGTGTCACAGTTTTCGTTGCCATACTCCTCCGAAACGGCTTGACCGATTCTCATGAAATTTTGTGAGCATATTGAGTAGGTCTGAGAATCGACCAACATCTATTTTTCATCCCGATATTCCCACGGGATCGAAAGTTACGCGGGTGAAACCGCGGTGCGCAGCTAGTATGTATATAAAACTCTCTTGTCACAATGTTCGTTCCCGTACTCCTCCGAAACGGCTTGACCGATTCTCATGAAATTTTGTGTGCCTATTGGGTAGGCCTGAGAATCGGCCAACATCTATTTTTCATCTCGATATATCCACGTGAGCGAAAATGTACGCGGGTGAAACCACGGAGAGCAGCTAGTAATGCTATAAAAAATCTTCTAGGAATATAACCTTAGACACAATTAGCCCGAGGATTTATTGAAACAATCAACAATGATATAATTACACTATAATTGTAATTTACACTGAGCAATTATTATTAATTACACTAATAATTTACATTCCTAATTACGGATTATGTAATTACGTAGGGGGGTTAAGGGGCGGAGGGGGGGTTAATTGTGCAATTATCACCCCATTAAATAGTTGGAAGTGGTCGTTATGGGTTATGTACCTAATTTAAAGTGCAAGGCAGAGTATGTCGTATAGTCTTGGTAGAAGGTGGGTTTTGGCTTGTACTCGTATTACATACAATAATGAAACTTAATTGCTTTAGGTTTGTACATAGATATTTATGAACGAAACTAGCTTTGTACCGCGGTTTTGCCTTTAAGATCCGACAACCGTTTGTGTTCGGGACAAAAAGTTTTTTCATATAGATTAGGGGAAACTGGGTACGGTTGTGCCAGGGTACGGTAGTGACAGTCGCTATATTATCGAAAATATAGGGATTAGCGGGGGGCGTGCAAGGGGAAAGACGAGTGCCTTGGCGGGCGGCCTGCACGTCTCAACCTGTGTCACAGTGTTGCGTCATCCGACGCGCAGAGTGTAGTGAGCAAAAGCACATTTTGATTTTCGAACGCAAAAAGTAAGTATTTTGATTCATTATTATTTCGTAATTGCTATTACATGTATACTGATAGGGTATTGAGTGTTGTTCATCGATATAAATCAAATATTAGCAGTTGAATATCAGTGGTTACATTTATTGTAGGTTATTTTGTTTTGACGTGGTGGTGTTTCTTTTATTAAAACGATCTGTGGGTACAGTTGTGACATTTTTACTGGGTACGGTTGTGACATAAGTAAAAACTGTTGTTTATTGTTTTAGATGTCTAGAATACGCAAACGAAAGGCAGGCAAGAACATGAAGCAAAAGAAAAACGACTGAAGGCAAAGGGCATCAAAAAAAATCTCAATGAGCCGAAAGGAAAAAAAATGGATTAAATGCCAAGGAAAGTGTAACCTTTGGGCCCATGTAGACTGTACAAATGGTAGTCGGTATTATATTTGTCACAACTGTGATGAGTCGGATTAGATTCGTTGTCAAACTTACTTTTATAAATTTTCACAGGCTACATTTCTAAAAAAATATTTGAGTTCCTGTTTAAATGATTTTGAGCACGTTGTTATGTTTTGAGTTTAGTTTTAAAATAGAATAGAGTTTAAGTTTTAATATGATTATGAACATGATTAATATATTATATTTGTTAAGTCCACTTTAACTAATTTTAAGTGCAGACTGTTATAAATACTTTAAGTTACTTAAATAATGGGTTTAAATGAAGACTGACTATACTAATGAAGACTACTGATTGTAACCAAAGATCCTATAGTGCCTTATATGTAAGAGATTAAAATATTCAAAGATTTTATTTCTTTTGTTAGGAAAGTAGAATTTAGTTGATTGTTATATAAAAATAAATAAATATTTCTTGCAATTAAAGTGTTTTATTGGCATTTTAGAGTATTTTTATCTTATTTTGTAATTATATTGCATCGTTTTCATCGTGTCACTATTGACCCCCAGTACTGTCACAACCGCCCTTGGGGTGGGTTCGGTTGTGACAATTTCCCTTTTTTTTTAAATTTCATTTTATGAACTAACCATTTG
>LUGF01039700.1:149634-162234 GCA_001625245.1 Calycopis cecrops
AAGCCGACGCGGCCGGGGCAGTTTCGATAATTGTGTAATTTATTATGAGGCGATATGCTCCTAATTGCCCCGCTACCGTACTTTAGTATTTAAATATTTAAAACCCGTCGGCCAGTGAGCGAGCGAAGATATATGAAGCATCGCTTGAATTGTTAGGAGGTAGGCCAGTGTTCTAGTGAAGATATTATTTTAATGAGCATCATGAGTTGGTAGCTAATGTAAGAGGCAGTGTAACTCTGTCAGGGGAGGTACCTCTGACACAATACCAGCGTAAAGTGACCCATGGAGGGTGGAGGAAGGAGATAGACGCATCTGTATAATTATGCATATGGGCGTCGATGTCATGAGAATGGCTCCGACTGCTCGCTTACCCCCTTATTCTATAAAAAATCCCGTTTACTCCTAGATAGGCCGCAGAGAGCATCTAAGGTCATGGTCAGAAGCTGCTTGCACCCGGCTCCCCGTAATCTTGACCAGGTCAGTCGACGGGGTCGGCCCGACATTTTCATATCGGCTGTAACAGCAGAAATCAAATATCAGATATAACGTACATTTACGGAGCATACTTACTCTCCAAGAAAAGTTACAAGGCGCGGGTTTAATATTTTTTTTTTTTATGGTATAGGAGGGCAAACGAGCAGTCGGAGCCATTTTCATGATGACTACCGACGCCCACAAACATCCACATAGAGGCTATACAGATGCGCTGCCCCCCTTTCTCCTCCCACCTCCATGGGCGTAGGCCCTACTTTACTACTATTTAGTACCTACTAACTTCCGCCCGCAGCTTCGTCTGCGTGGATTTCGGACTTCTAAAATGGAAGTTCTCGATTCTTAGGAATAAGAGATTCACAGATCCTCCCCCGTAGGTGATAGCGTGATAATATATAGCTTATATGTTGACCCGACCTGTTAGTAATATTCATGCAAAATTTGAGGTAAATCCATTCAGCAGTTTTTGTGTTTAGCCGGGACATAGGTACATACAGACAAACAGACAAAAATTCTAAAAGCTATATTTTTGGCTTCGATGTCGATTGATGATCAGGGCCAAAGTATTTTTTTAAAAAATATTCAATGTACAGTTTTGAGTATCCTACAATTTTATTACGTGTACCTAGGTATCCTTAGATAGCATGATACAGGGTTATTTTTTGGTCACCGGTCAAATTTTAAAATAAGGAAGTAGACATAATTTCAAGAGTGTGTTTTAAATTTTATCGTCTAATTGTAATATTTTATTAAATAAAAATCGATTTGAAATGGTCCTTAAAAATACATCGAATTTTTTTTTACACGAAATGTATCGACTTCAAGGTCAATGACGTCGGCCTACCGTGAGTCGCGAGTGTGATGCACGTGGTGACCAAGAAATGTGTTTTACAACATGGGACAAAGTAATTGTATTTAATTATTTTTTTAATATTTATTTATTTCATAAATCGAATGTATTACTGATTCTGAACCAAACCTGAAAATTTGGCCGGTGACCAAAAAATAACCCTGTATATTACTGCTCCGTTAGTATTTAGGGACCTTACCATGAGTGTCGGTAAACGGACGGACAAACAAGTTCTGTTAAGTGTTTTAATGTACAGTTCGTTTCGTTTCGGTAATGTCTTTAGAAATCGAAACGACCGACGACGTTTTATAATTTGTTGTTTGCTTCTATAATTGTTTTCGTTGCTTGTCTGAGGGGTCTGTTTTAAATGTTATTAAAAATCCACAGCTTACTGTTTTTTTTTTGCTGACGCAAATCATTCACGTATATACCTAGGATACCTAGGAGTCCGGGTGGCTTCTAGACCCATGTCGGACTCGACACTTAGTGTAATACCCACTAAGCCCATACCTTCAGCCGCTATAATTGGAGAGTTCCAGATCTACACGCAATAGGATCTTTCCAGCGACAGGATGGCTTCTTCGAAAAGGCCAGGATTATCCTCCTTAGCGACTGCCCGGCTGCCTTTGAACCGACCCAACTATGACGTCGGCACCATGCAATGCGGTTAGTTTCCCATCCTTACCCCTGGCCCCAGTACTGCAAGGAGGCTGGCTACCAATGTGACCGAAATCTGACCCACCAGTCGTCCCAATCCACGCCGCCGTCTGCTGATTCAGAGGGACGGGTGGAGGACCCCCCAGCTGCGCTGCTCTTAACCTGGCCTCTCCCCCCAGGCCTGTCCGGTATGGGTAGCCCTGTGCGGCATAGCCTTGGGCATCACAGAGGCACGCAAGCCCCCCACCACGGCAAGGTGGCAGCATCTTCGGGGTGGAAGTTCTATATAAACCTAGCCTAGGTTGATGAATTGAAAACTATGAGTTCATTCGTCAATATCTAATAAAAAACTGATAATTAATGACTTATCGCCTAAGATGTATTATTAATTATCAATTAATTGATATGTGCGAGTATTTCTACAAAACTAATTTGGCGCCCATTAATATTGATCTATGATCGTAAAAAATATATTCTCGGTTGACGCTAATTGGCCGTTTTAATATTTCATCGCTTAAATTAATGTCAAATAACTTTAAATTGAGTTACTGTTATATTTTCGATACTTTTTGCCATATACTTCCATATATATGAAGCATTGATCTCAATGTATGGATAGCTAATATGTATGGAAGAATTAAAAAATGTGGGTTAGTTCTGGATGACATCGACGTACGCAAATTGCAAAATATTGCCCTAACAACTAAATTTAAAAAATTTTAAATTTAAAAATTTGCCCCTAAGTAAGTAAGTAGTTAAAAGTTACAATAAATTAACCAAAAATTACGCGGGATTAGATTCACAAGAAACGTTCTTTAAGATTTCACTTAAAAATGACTAAACAGATTTTGATGAAATTTGGCACAGATAAGTTACAATCAGGAATATTGTTAAATTTACTTTTATCCCGAGAAATGAAACTGCTTGAAGTCTAAACCTGCTAGGACACTATAATATTGTGAATAGACTTCATGTGGAAAACACATCTAGTGCTTAATTACCAACAGCAACTTCTCCATCTCAGTACCCTCGCAGGTCTGAGAGTCGGCCAACATGTGATGCTCGTCTCGATATTTCCACGGGATTAAACGCGGGTGAAACCGCGAAACACAGGTTGTATAATATCTTAATATAACATATATTTATATATAATAAAATATTTAAGCAAAATTGTAAGGTCAAATTATCAATTAAGATCAGTAATTTGAATATTTTTACGAAAATAGATGTGCGGCTCCCACGGTGGATCGCCAGAATGTCTCCCCGATCTACAACCAGTTTTCATGCTTTGATGAATGTCGCATTGTACTTGAACTGGGCCGGCATGGGGCCTCTCGCTTTTTTATAGTATAGGGGGGCAAACGAGCAATCGGAGCCATTTTCATGACTACCGACGTCCAGAGACATACGCAAAGAGGCTATACAGATGCGCTGCTCTCCTTTCTCCTCCCTCCATGGGCCACCGGCTACTTACACACCGCAGGAAACGCGACAGCACAGCTGTGACTTTACGCCAGCCTCGTGTAAGCGAGAGATACCTCCCCGTTCGTACCGGCCCAATTCCATATATATACCTATATGGTTTTGTCGCGTTTCCTGCGGTGTGTAAGTAGCCGGTGGCCCATCTATATATCTATTACCGTAAAAGGCGACTGCTCTTTTCTCCTTTTAAACTATAAAAACACACACACAGATCATTTATACTTATGTGTTAGTAAAGACGTTGAGTGTGTGAGTGCGGCTTTCACTAAAGAAGAACAGCTGACTGGTTACATTATTTATGCTGGCAATTAATGAAATGATTTATAAGACGAATATTAATATTATGATAATGTCGTTCTTGCCGAATTTCGGCAATTACAATCTCTATAGAGACTCGCCAGGTGCTCAGGATAACTGTGCAGAAACAAGTGCACTCTCTTTTCCCTCATTCTCATATTCCGAGGGGACGGCAGTCCGACACGACCAGAGAGAAATCAGGCGCAGGACCGACGGCTTAACGGGCTCTCCGAGACACGGGGGTGTACCACCGCCAACTTCCTGACTCCGGACTGTTATTAGAAATTGAAATATCCTACTTAATACTTTTTGGTCCGATTCAAGCTTTACCTCATGTCTGCTGTTGAATGTGCTTTTTTATAGTATAAGGGGGCAAACGAGCTATCGAGTCATTTTAATGACTACCTACGCTCATAAACATCTGCATGCATACAGATGCGATGCCTCCATCCTTCTTCTACATGTGCCACGGGCTAAAATGCGACAACACAGCTGTCACTTCACGCCGGTCTCATGTAAGCGAGAGGTACCTCCCCGGTCGTGCCGGCCCAATTCGGCTGCATGCAAGTATGCAGCGTGGCACTACCTCTTACCACTAGATGACTAGACCAAAGTGATGATGATCATGAACTAAAACATCAAATCCACATTTGGCGACCGGTTTGACAAATATGGCGGTCAGACTAAACAAATTGCCGAACCTGTTCTATAAATATAAAACTATAAGTGAGTTGCATTTATAATTAACTATAATGGTCACTTAACTCGAACTTAACTGCTGCCGGCAGCCGGGAAAAGTTAGGATAGAGACATAAAATAAATATTATGTAGATTCATTGATAAGGGTTTGATATGGAATAAAGCGGTGTGTTAAGGGGAAGCGCGTATGTAAGGAAAGCGAAATGCGCGTATGAAGATTAGTTGCGCCCCGCGGTTTCACCCGCGTAAATTGCGATCCAGTGGAAAATAGAAAATCGTAACATGGCGTCCTATAGGAACATTTTTTCGGGATAAAAATATCATGTGTGTTATAATACAAGTCACTCTCTATGTGTGTGCCAAATTTCATGAAAATCGGTTCAACAGTTCTTGTCTGAAGGAATAACAAACAAACATACAAACTGTCGCATTTATAATATTAAGTAGAATATGTGACACTTGGTTCTCTCTATCTACCCTTTTCCATGTGTGAAGAAGTGTGCTTATCATTTAGAATTTATATTTAATATATAATAATATTATATTATAATTATATATGATTTTATCTTACTGGTACTAAAGTAGATTACAATGACAGAACCTCCTAAGCTTAACATATAGTGGAAAACGCGAAAATAGATTTAGCTAAATAACCAAGGACAACACACACACACACACACACACACACACACAACACGCATATTTTACGATCATCTATGACGATCATAGATCAATATGGCTGGCAAATTAGTTTTGAGAAATACTCACACATATCAATTAATAAATCAATAAAATTAATAACATTGTACATATATGGCGATAACTTATTTATTATAATGGTTTATATAATAGATGAATAAAATCATAGATAATCAATTCATAACTTAGTAAAACATAATAGATTTAACTACTACCTAATATTATAGAATGGCAAACGCTGAGTGGGTTTCTCTATTGGTTATATATATAAATAAAATTAGTCCGTGTGTTTGTATTCAATAAAATTCTTTCTTTCTTATTTCAATGTGGCAACAGTCTTCTTCTGCTATCTATTGTTATTCTGTAAAGAACAGTGATAAATGATGTTTAAACTGTTGCAGTTTCCATGATTACGTCACCGGGAAGTAACCTTTAGATTTTCATGACATATTCACAGACTGACGTAAAACAAAACCACCCTAAGAAGGTCTGCGTTTTTTTCAAAGAGTTGTGCATTGTGCAATGATGTTACTTTATAATGCAGTTTATACAAACTAAAATGATTATACAATGTATTTATACTGACTATATTATTAAAACTAGCTGTGCCGCGCGGTTTCACCCACGTTAAATTTCTAATAAATGCATGTAAACCAAAAAAAAATAATAAAATCCTATTTCACCCCCTTAGGGGTTGAATTTCTAAAAATCCTTTCTTAGCGGATGCCTATGTCATAACATCTACCTGCATTTTAAATTTCAGCTCGATCCGTCCTGTGGTTTCGGTTGTGCGTTGATAGATCACTATGTCAGTCAGTCAAGACTCGACATATAAACGAACCAATTTGAATGGCTTCCCCTTAAGCTAATAGGATATGGTTTTCGGCAGCTAATGGTCCGACGAGCGGGCGCTTTTACCGGGAACATAATCATTGGGTGGGCGGCACTCGTGGTATATCATTATTAGTTGCCATTAAAATATCTACAGGTTTAACCGACGGTCGTAAGTGTTTTTCAGGCTAATCGGTACCTTCTGGGACATGTTAATAAGTGAGAACTATTATTAGTGATTACTTAGTGAAATGTCCTGTTGGATGGCGAAACTTGTGGTTGGTCAGCTATTTCAACACCCTATAATTCATTTTTTAATTTTTTTTTTATGTAGAATATAATATTTAATTCGAAAGTTGTTTGTCAATAGGTAATATTTTTTCTTCTTTTTCTTTCTTCCTTTTTATTTTTTCCTCTTATTTTTCTGATGACTACAGCTAGATCTCCTCTAAATGCGATCTTTAAAATTATTATTATTATTCTCAGCCCGGTGTGTCCCAACTGTCCCACTGCTAGGCGAATGACTCTCTGCACTCCGTCCACTTCTCTCTGTTAAGTGAAAGAAAGAAAGAAAGAAAGATTTTTTATAAATTACAATAAAATGGACAGGTTCACTTAATATAATATATCTACATAACATTAATTTGGTGTAATCAATATAGGTAACCACTCAGCATTTCTCATATCATTGTGACAAATACATAATGATATGACGCTGATTTTCAGTGACTCCTCATAAATCTTTAAAGTGCTAGATAGGGTCAATAAAAACAAACCTTTAAGATCTTTACAATCAATTTTCATATGCATCTAACTTTCCATAATAACCGAATAGTCAACGCCATTAAAATAAAATATATATTCCATATCATACTAATTAGTCTAAACAAGTATTTGCACAGGCAAAACAAGAAGAAACATTGATGCTATTTAACGTAGATGCTAGCAATTTTTTATTCTATTGTATTCTATTCAACTAAGCTTCGAGTCCTTGATTGTACCTACTACTGGCGTGCAGAGCAAGAATTTTCACAAACATTATCTAACAGGTATATTCTTAACGAACCATCCGGAACTTTTATGGATCAAATATATCTACCGAACTGCCACTTCGCTCTCTATGTACCACCCCGGTCGCGCTGGACCGATTTCTCTACAACACCACAATAGCATCCTTAAATCACACTTTAACTATCCAACACATAATTCACTTCTCATAGCCCAATCCCGAATTATTAGCTATGATTTAAAAGCCAATAAAAATAACAATAAAATATAAACTCCTCATAGAAGAGTTAAGATGCAGCCTCCATAGAGTGAGGTAGTAAAGTTTTACTAGCGGTTTTTATGTTTGTTTGAGGTCTATCTGACCCGTGGTTTTGTTTTGGGGTTGTAAGTCTCTGGTCGTATCGAGCCGAGATTTAAGTCCGCTATTTGGAAGATTCAGTTTGATGAATAGCTCCTTAAGAAATAAATATTATTAGAATTTATTTCAATATTTTATTTGTTCAATAAAAATATAATTAAAATGATAATAATATAATCAAAAATGATAGTACTTTTAAAATCTTATGTATATATAAAACTCAAAGGTGACATAGTCATCTTTCAACGTATAGCCTAAACCACTGGACGGAACGGGCTGAAATTTGGCATGCATAGATGTTATGACGTAGGCAACCGCTAAGAAGGGAATTTTAGAAATTCAACCCCTAAGTGGGTGAAATAGGGTGTTGAAGTTTATATGGATTTCTTAGAAATTAAAAGCGGGTGAAACCGCGGGGCACAGCTAATAGATAACATAAAAACCTATCAAAATTTGGATAATACAACAATATGTTGACCATTCCCATAGTACCTAACCATACTCAATTTTACCCAGATCTATGTCGTAATTAATTCGTGAGTATGTAGGTAATGTCCACGCAATTCATTTGCTCGTCCTGGCTGAGCATAAACAGCAGTCTCTTTTTGGCAACTATCGACGCCCATAAATATCCGCAGTTTTGGGAATCTAATCTGTCGTATTATCGCGCCCTGGCCCACTAATGGATTTTCCATTTGCCAATGTAAGAATGCCCTTGCTCATAGCACGCTCGTCTCTGCGGATGCACAACCGTGAGACAGTGCATACGTTTCTTATGTGTCTACGTAATAAAGCGCTTGTTATGACGGGAATCAAACTCGCGCCCACCCAGCACGTAAACCACAAGGTAAAAACCGCCGCGATAATTGACTATGTCAGCAATAAATAACGCAGCAACATTTCCAATTAGAAACAAAAGGAGGACCGAACATTGTTAGCGATGTGCGATAACGCGAATTCGCGTGACGGACAAAGTTCACGTCAAGATGGGAAATAAATGATAGGAAAAACTAGCAGAGGAGTTGCTATTTCATGCGTATCCTAGGCGTTCTAGGTAGGTTTGACTTTTTATAGCTTGGTTGACGTTTGACAGCTGTTCTTGCTTATCAATTTGACTGTGGTAAGCATACAAAACTAGCTGGTGTCTGCGACTTCGTTCGCGTAGCGTAGTAAAATTATAATCAAAGTGATTTGTTATTGATTGCTAGCAGTGTGCCGAAATTCCGATTTCCCGTAGGAATGAGCAATTCTACTGCAGTAAAAATTATTTTTGACGTTGACCAGGCTTAGTTACACCACAAAAAGTTTCCTTCGAATCCGTCCAGTATTTTCTGAGATTAGCCCGGACAAACAGACAGACAGAAAAATTAAAAAGCATTGAAAAGTGTTCTAATATTATGTTAACATCGCCCCCAATTAGTTTTTCGTAAATATATTCAAAGTACAGACGCACGGATTTTATCTATATAGATGTCGTCATCATCATCATAATCATCATCATCAGCAGCAGCCGGAGAACCTCCGCTGCTGGACACAGGAGCTCCGAAGGTCCTGGTCCCGAGCCACTTCCATCCACCACTCCTCCACCACATAAGAGAGCAATACAGCAGTGGAGCATTTTAATGGCTACCGACGCATAATAACTATGCGAATAATAGTTATGCGAATGTTAATCCGTCTGTCATCTACTTCAATGGGTCACCGGAAACTTACAAACCGATGAAGATGATGATGATAATGTAGTCACATATTTTTTTTTATTGAATCGGGTACCATTAGAAATAAAAAAATAGAAAAAAAAAAGAAGAAGAGTCTTTGCAGTCAAATCGGGCCGACACGAGGGAGGTACCTCCGTAAATAGGCTGCCGCAGCATCGTGTGAGTGAGGGTACCTCTTCGGTCGTTCCGGCTAAATTCGGCCGCAACGCAAACCTTTAACATGGCTGGACTTACGTACGATTCACTTAAAATAATACACCGATGACGTCATAGGTGTAAAACAGGTGTAACTAAAAATAGCGTGCGCAAACATAGCATGAGGTCGCGCCGGTGCCTCCGATGTCAGCACAAAGGCACCGCCGGCAATTACCATTGTATATTGGGACGTGGTGGGACTTTTTAAACTCAACATGTCTCACTTTACTTAATGGCTACCAATTTATGTACAGTCTGTCGCGAATTTTTTTTAATTTTCAATAATTTTCAAATAAACGGTAAAATAAAGTAAGTTTACATAGTAACTCATTCTTGGCATGTCATCTGTTTGTGCTCCCATTTAAATGTATTTTGTTGTAACAAAGTCACACTCCAGGTGTCCATTAGTTGAGTGTATGTGTTTTCAATACAAATGTTTCAAGTCTTATTTTAATGATAGTTTCATATATGTTAATGACTGTAAACTAGTTGCCAAGTAAGTAAACATCTTTCTAAACATCTTTTCAGTGACAATATAAGGTACTGCTCGGTTGTGTGCATAGCTATTGCTATATTGAACTGTAGAATTTGACAATTGTCACAAGGGTCAAAAGTGGCTTCTAACTTTTAAGGTAAATAACTCAGGGGTTTAAAATAATTCGTTAGTTAGTGAGTAGGTATATAACTAAGATAATTTAATATTGCCGTAGTGTATACTCCAGTATTACTAGGAAATGATTATTATAAAATGTAGGCATAAAAAATATAATATCTTTGCTATTAGCTAGAAATATACTTGATTGTTTTTTGATTTACTTCTACGAAAATGTTTTAAGAGTCATGTAAGTGTGTCTCGAAGATATGAGGTAGAAAATCGTGTGAAACAGTAACCGGCCGAGCGTAATGTTTAACGCAGAGAAAATTATTTATACACCATCAACCGAGATAATCAGGAAGGAATAAGTCAGAAATCACGCCACGATCACCATGTGTGCTTCCATTGACTGAAACTACTACGAGGGCCTTCAACCGTCATTGGTACTGCTTTTCCGACCTAAACAGTAATATTTCGATAAAAAGAAACTGTAAACTCCAACTGCTCGTTTGCCTTCTTATACCTACCTACTTACCATAAACAACTAAACCATTCCAATTTTGATTTACAAGTAGTTTTCATGACTAAAGAAATCCTTTTAGGTTATGAAAATGAGTTTTAGTGAGTGATCTCGAAATTGGATCAAGGGATGTCTCCTTCGATTTCATTAAAAAAGAACACCAGAGACCAATAATGGCTATGGTGATAAAGTAATATGATCATTTAATAATTTTTTTTTTTTAATGATATAGGAGGGCAAACGAGCAGCCGGAGCCATTTTCATGACTACCGACGCCCACAAACATCCGCATAAGGGCTATACAGATGCGCTGCCCTCCTTTCTCCTTCCACCTCCATGGGCCACCAGCTACTTACACACCGCACGAAACGCGACAGCACAGCTGTCACTTTACGACAGTCTCGTGTAAGCGAGAGGTACCTCCCCGGTCGTAATTTTCTCACTTTAATAAGAAGACTGTGCTACGAATCTATGTCTCCGACTGTACTTAAAAGGGGTCTATTCAGATCAAGTAGCCATATGTTCCAAATAATATTGTATCTCATTAATTATTTTAATTACCCATTTTTATAATCCACTTCTCTGCCCATTAATTTGAGATAATTACTATATAATTACAAAAAAAAAACAATACATTATAATTAATTATGTAATTAAGTTTATCAGATTGAACCGAAGCTTAGCTCTCGACGTACGTAATCTGTTATTGTCTGATAGCACTTGAAATCACATTTGCCTGTCATTTTTTGTGTCCGCCATTTTGTTTTGCCAGCTGTTTGGTGGAGCTCGAAAACGGCTGATTTTGCAAATTATGTAAATAGTTTGGGGAATAGAAAGTTATTTAACAAAAGTATGACAAACTCTTGGGACCACAGTGATGTATTTGTATGTTAATAATTATAATAAACTATTCTAACTATTCCCCGCGGTTTCATCCGCGTTTATTTTCTAAGAAATCCATATAAACTTCAAAACCCTATTTCACCCCCTTAGGGGTTGAATTTCTAAAAATCCTTTCTTAGCGGATGCCTGCGTCATAACATCTTCCTGCATGCCTAATTTCAGTAAGATCCGTCCAGTGGTTTGAGCTGTGCCTTGATAGACGACTATGTCATCTTTGAGTGTGTAGCTGACGGAATACTTCCCAAATTTTGGCTACAGCGGCCAACTCTATAGAGACTATATAGTGAAGAAGTGTTTGCAGATAAAGTGCATTCTATTCCTTTATTTTCTGGTCTGGGTGACGCGACAGTCAGACACGACCGGAGAGAAATCAGGCGCGGGGCTGGGTATAACACCTTCTATTGACTGATTTCTGAATTCTTCAAACTGACCGATTGACTTAAGATTAGAAGTTCAAAAATGTCAGTAACACTCAGGCGACCAGAGACTCTATCCTTGGACCTACGATCTTTGAACATGCCTAGGGATAGACATGTTCAAAGAAGACACTGCCTACCCCATCAGGGAATTGGCGTGTAAAAGAAATCTGTGTATCAACTTCGATACGCGAAAGGAATATGAGAAATAACAAATCCTGTGGTAAACAATTCCCTTCTAGCAATAAAACTATTCGATACCTAAATCGATAAAATTATATCGAATAGACATTGCAGTCACATCACTCAATAATTACGATTCGAATAAGGAACGCTAATTAAGATTACAAGTGACATATCTGCACAATGAGAGAGCAATCATTCACTGCTATTCATTCATTCATCGTTCTGCAAATAGCCTGCTATCTGAGGAAGTCATAAAGCACTCAGCCTGCATATCGTTTGACTCCTGTCAGTGTTTTATTGTGAGGAAGACATTGAATTGTTATTGGAGGTGACGAAGAACGTACAGACATGTCTTTGATTCGATATGTAAAATTGATGCGTCCATCTGTGGTCCATTTTGAAAGAATTTTTATGGTCGGGCAGTCATTAGTCGTTATGGTGTGCCTTTTGTAAGAGTCTACCGACGCTCATGAATAATCGCACTTCATAGCCTCTGCTTGCTTATGCAAAACGACAGCATTCTCATTAGCATCCAACATCGATCCACTACAAAGAACCACCGTGGCTTATGCTCCAACATGATGGTAATGTAATTTTTCCTGTTTAGGAATCAAATGATAGTAAATCCTTTTAGTACAACATATCTTTTTTTTTCTTGGATTTATCTGACTACTGCCAGATTGAGCTATCTGAA
>LUGF01039700.1:181491-198957 GCA_001625245.1 Calycopis cecrops
TTCCAAATATCATCTGCCAGACAATCAAATTTTCAAAAAAAAATAAAATCAGTTAATTCTTTTTTTAAATCTACGTTTGGTATAGAATAATTTTGCCAGTGTTTGTTTTAACGATGTTGATAATTGCCAGCAAAAAACATTTGCAATGAATGATATCATGATTTTAAATAAATTATTATTGACAAGAAAAGTAATATTACAGATGATCTCATGGTTCATTTGAAAAAGATAAAGATATTATTTACACTTACATTGTGTATATTGTGCCTATGTTTCATCTTGTCATTGTTTTTAGAAATATTTATTACATGCAGACAACCTTTAAAGTGTAGCTTATATTTTTAAATATACCATGTACCATATTCAAAAATAAAATAAATAATGTCTATAAATCGTTTTGTTGGATTAAATGGAAAATTGGTGACAATATTTACTCTATGTTATTTTTTGCCTTATTCCACAAATACAATTTGTTTTATCACGGATGACACTCGACTCTACTGGCCAATTTTTCAGCTGTTTTTACTGACCAATATGGCAGTTATTTTTCTGACAATTTATTCAGCTATTTTACTGACCGATTTGTCAGTTTTTTACCGACCAATTTTTCAGCTTTTCCCTGATCGATTTTTAAGCTTTTCACTGACCGATTTTTCACCTTTTTTAGTGACCAATTTGTCAGTTTTTTACTGATCAACTATTCAGTTATTTACTTGTCAATTTGTCAGTATTTTACTGACAGATTTTTCAGTTTTTTGACTGACCAATTTTTCAGTTTTTACCAACCAATTTATCAATTTCTTACTGGCCATTTTCTTATTTCTATAGTCTTATCACTGTGGTGACGTCTGCGTGCTTGGTGACGGTGAACCGGGGACCGACGTCTGCATTGCCAGGTGCGTGGGCATCATGTGCGGGAGCGGCCTGCCCATCAGTGGGTGTGGGAAGTACTGCTGCAGCGGATGATGATACATGTGGTGGGGATGGCGGGAGAATTGCGCCATTTTGAGCTTCTCAATCTCAGCCTCTTGCACTCGTTTCGCCTTCGCCCGTCGGTTTTGGAACCATATCTTTACCTGTTGACAAAGGAAAGGAGTTAAGTACAATGAGGTACGTGAAGAGAGACAGAGAGAGAGAGAGAGAGAGAGAGAGAGAGGAATAAAATATAGATTGGGAAATAGACTATATAAAAGTCTCTTTCTCACATAGTCTCTTAAAAGAGAAACAGAAATCAACAGCTATCTGAAATTCTTTTTCCTCTCCACATTACTACGTTACTATCATAACCTCTACGATACTCTACACAATATGTGCTGAATCACGAATGGAAAACACATTTAAAACACTAAAACACATTTTAACAGCTTAAGTTAGATTTGAAGATTATGGCCATTATTTTAATTTAATTCGTTGTGTGTCCCAAGATATTAAATTTCTTTTATGTATTTTCGTCGGGATTCTTATGATTATTTCTTTGATAGATCATAAGGTTCGTCAGAAGTCTTCAAAAGGCTACTGCATAATAAGTATGCAGATATCCATAGCTTGTCAGTCGTTATCAAAACCCTACTTACTCTCTTGCCCCCTTAAGCTTAAAAATGACTCTCTTGAGCCCTTAGACTTAAAAATTGCTCTCTTGCCCCCTTAGACTTTAATTACTCCCTTGCCCCCTTATACTATAAATGATATAATCACCTGTGTCTCGGACAGTCCGAGTGAGGAGGAGAACTCTGCCCTCTCCGCTATGCTGAGGTACTGCTTGTCTACGAACTTGGACTCCAGCGCCCGCAGCTGCTGCGCGGTGAAGGGCGTGCGGGGCTTCCGGTTGGGCTTGTGTTTCCGGAGGTTGCACTTCAGCTTCGGTGGCTCCCCGTTGGCGTCTGGGGAGAAGGGAGATGTTAGTATTGGAGTTAAAAGAGATAAATCTAAAGAGACACGAACGAACAAATGGATGAACAAGGGTGAGGTTATTAGTGAAGTAAAGTCTTCGAAATAAATTTAGGCAGACATGAACGAACCGGATAAATACTGGCCAACTAAGTACATGATACTTTTTTATAATTTATACACACATCAAAAAAGTCTAATCAACACATACAAATTTCAATTTTACAATGCCATTAATTCTGATTAAATCCTTACCATTTTCTTATTTATATTATTTTTAATGCTTTATTGATATTAAACAACAATTTGTTTCCTTTAATATATTACTTATTAACGATAATACGAGTAAGTTCTGTATGTACGTAGTAAGGTGCCAAATTAACTAAACAAAAAAAATATTTTCATTTTTTTACTGTAAACACAATTAAATGGTTGTACAATAAATTAATTAATTAATATAAAGTGTGGCATCCTCAGTTATTGAGAACTTGCTGGTACCGATTATTCATAGAATCGATGATGGAATATGGAATGAGGAATATTATCCTGCGGAAATTGCTTCCATTGAAATTTTAGTAAGTCCATCAGTTGGGTTGAAGTCACTCCATCCAAGCCCTTTGAACGTCTCTGGAGCATGTCCCATGCATGCTCGATGGTCTTGAGATGAGACGATTGTGCAGGCCAAGGCAATACCCGGATGTTCTCCCTTGCCAAGTACTCCCGTGTGTGCAAAGCTGTATGCGAACGCACATTGTCATGCATCAACGTGAAATCGGAGCCAAGCGTTTGTGCGAATGGACACACATAAGGCCTTAAAACATCTTCAGCGTAATTTACAGCGTTTATGTTAACATTTACAAAAACGAGCTCAGTTCGTCGGTTCTTCATAATACCCGTCCATACCATGACTGATGGAGCCGTATGGATGAAATTCCTCAACGCACCTCAGTCTTTCAGTATTTCCAGGACAACGGTACATTCTTACCCTTCTAGTATCAGGCTTAGACCCAAATCGAGACTCATCGCAAAATATATTTTATCCCATTGTTCCTGGGTCCATGTAATGCGTTTCCTAGAGCATTTATTTTGACGAGCGCATTTACGGAACATATCGGTGGATACCTAATTGGCTGTTGTGCTCTTAGGCCATACTTATGCAGCCGATTTGGTACAGTTTGGCACCTAACAACACCACTTGAATTTTGTAGCCTTAAACCTATCTCTCGGGCGGTTAATATCGGCTGTCGTCTTGCAGTCAGTTGTATGTGTCGATCTTGCCGGGTGCTACACCTTCCTCGACCTGGGTGCTGCTCAGCAGGACCATCCGTGTTGTTAAATGCTGATGAAGATGGCAAATAATGCTTCTGTTGACACCAAAATACCGAGATACCGGAGATTGACTTCTTCCCGCTTGCGACATCCCTACAGCTTCCTATATATCTATCCTTACATGCCATCTGCGATCAAATGACGACGCTCTATGACGTAAAAAATGTCTTACAATCTAAATTATTCAAAACTGTTTTCAAATTATTGTTTTAATCTAAAAAATATACAGAATATTTAAATTTTAAACAACAATTTCAAACAAATGCATTCCCTTTTTTTCATCATTCGAATTTGTAAAACAAATGATACTTGATTTTTTTAATAACCAGCCAGTATTTTAAAAAGTTTACATGGATATTACCTACTGGATAAAATATAGTAAGAATTTAATGCGAAAAAACATTGCAAAATTGAAATTTGTATGTGTTGCTTAGAATTTTTTGATGTGTTTAGTATAAAGGAGCAAACTAACAATGTGATGTGATGATAAAATGACTTGACGCCCATAGACAACCGCTTAGAGGTCCGTCCAAGCATTACGCGCGTCGGTTGAATATATGCCTCCGCCCGCTTATTTGTCCTCAAAAAAATATCAGTCATCACTTAATAAGTGAAACTCTCGTTTAAAGTTACAACCTCTCAAGTTACCTCCACGGCTTGATATAAAACAGTGGCTTTTGAACAGGCCGCTCTAAGTAGAGCTATAAAACTTACACAAAAAAACAAAATGGCGGCGAGATTAAATCTATAAGATACGTTTTAAGAGGTATAAATTCGCTAATTGATTATGTGGCGTGATAATAAAAATGATATTTGACTGGCAACACTGAAAATTATGCGCTTATGATGTTAATTTGGTGGAAATGGTCCACCAAAGTTTTGTAATTTGAAGGGAACTTTTCATTATTTACCCACAAATATCGACAGAAATACGGCTATGACACTAAAAGATATTTTCATTTTCATAATTCATTTTCATTATGTTCCTTTGTACAACTACCAAATATAATTACTTCTATATCTGATGCATTCGTACTAGGCACCAGGCCGCCGTCGCCGTATCAATTAAACGGGGCCCCGGTGCACGGGAGGCCCCCAATGGACATAAGCCAAAATTAACTGGAAATACTAAAAAAACTGGAATAAATAAGAACTGGTCAAGGGCCCAACGAGCCCACAAACCAATATTTATAAGGGGCCCCACCAGAGCAGGCTACGTCACTGATACGTTACTGGTACATTATTTATAAATATACTATAAATATTACCAATATATTAGTTGTCAGTTTTATTTGATTAATACATTACTTTTAAAATGGCGGCCATTTTGAAGGATGATTATTAAAAAATACAAATTTAAATTTTAGAATATTAACAGACGTTTTGAATATAATGTAATGGCCGTACATTATAATTAATTATTTATTTAATTAGCACGTTATTAAGTGGGCTGGTAACATTATACCCACGACGAAACACAATACCACTCATAATATTTTATTGGTATATTATAAATTATCTAATTAATAATTCATAATTAATGTTTCCCGTCGATTATTTATTGATCGTCAGTTTGAGAAAGTTGCTTACGTAGCTAAGTAATTATAATAAGATAATATATTTATAAGCCATCAAATGATAAATTATAATTATATAGATATTAACACATTATTTAATTGGCTATTGTTATTTATTTTATATAATTGTTGAAAACTTGTAAGATTCTGTGTTTTAAAAGTAAAATAGATTTTAAAGTAAACATCAATATCATGTTCTACGAAATCGTTCCGAATTTGAATTTGAATGGTTGAATAAAACATTCGAATTACAAAAAATACAATTATGGTTCCATACCACAAACACATTTCACAATTCGAATTTCAAAAATCCGCGGTCCCACCAACATTATTCATAATAAAAATATACGCTAGGCGTTCAACGTATTAATCCCGATGTCAAAAACGTTCGCTTAATAGCTAATGGTGAGGAAAAAGCTGAAAAGTAAATTATGTGACAGCCGAAAGAAGTAGCAGTGCATTAATGTCGTGTTTAGCGAACGTCAAAGGCGACTACCGGTAATATATTGGATCGAAATAACGGCGCTTACACTCTGCACGTTATTAAGGCCTTTTAAAAAAGCATCACGATGTTTTAATGGCTAAGAGCATGGGAAATTGTTTATATTACGATTATTTCTTTCCGTCGCATGGATATTTTTAGTTAATTGATAATTAATTACACATGCCGTGTACAATTTATTTTGTTTGACTCGTACAAACATTTTTGCCATTTATGTTGTCAGTTCAAATAAGAAGTAGAAGAATAAGAAAAATAAGAAGTTCAAAAAGAAAGACCAATAGACATATTGTATTTTGCAAGTTTTTAAATATCTCTAATAAAGGTAAGTAACCAACGAAGAAATTACGCTTATAAAAATTGTTTTTTCTTTTTTTTTACGAATAAAAAAGGTGTGAATAACTTGCAATAGGTGGCAAAACATCAAACATCAAAATGTGATAAGTATTTAAATCTTTAATCATTTGAAAATCGAATATTTGTTTGTACCACAATGTGAAAGAAATGTGACATTCGAATCATGATTAAAGATTTGAAAATCGAATCGAATCGGTTCCATCACGATATATTTGTGAAACACTCAATGAAATGTGAACGCTCCTTATCCTAAGCACGTAAATTATCTCCTTTAAATACACATTACGGGATGTCTGCCTCACTCGTCTTGTTAATTGTCTAAGAGATATCGGCTACAGATGTTTAGCTTCTGAATTATACGCGTGTTGTGACTGGCAGCGCGACGAAAGAGATACGTTCTTAATTTAAATATTTTTTTTCACTGTCCTTAGACAACTGAAAGTTTTACTGCCAGTGTTTTAACTCTTTGTGGTTTTTATTATCTTATTTTAATGCAAGAAATTTGTTATTATTTTTACTGCCCCGCCGCAAAATTAAGTATGTTTTATATATTAACGCTGGTTTATTTAATTATGTTTATAATTTTCAAACGTTTACTTAGCTATAATATTTTTTATGATACTGACATTGCTTTTTCCATTACAAACGTAGAATTAAAAAAGCACGATATATTTTATTATTTATTACATTTCATTAGGGATTTATTACCTCGACAGAATGTGCCAAGGTAAATAGTTGCTCAAGCTTTTGTAATAACGATTTTTTTTAATAGTATAAGGGCATAAATGATCTGTCGGCCCTTTGATGACTGTCGACACAAATAAACATTTGCATAATAGGATATTTGACAATTTTTTGATTTTTATTTATTTCATACTTTATGACTTGTTAAACACGTTACATAAATATTTGCAGAAAATAATCAGTATTAACAACAAAAAATAATGTTAAAGTTTGAATTGTTACACTCGCGCCTAAAACAGTGCAAACTGTCATGGCGGCGCAATATGATTAGATTGACGTGAAACGCAAGTAAATAAAGTGTCAAGCACTAGGCAATTCGGCTAGTGTTTACTTGCCGGTGACGTCATGTGAGTTTCAACCGATCACAAAACGTTTTTGACGTTGACAAATAATTGCTACTTTATTTCGCATTTTTTTTCAAAAAATATGCATTATTTTGCATAAAATAGACATGCATATGGTTTATTATAATATTATCTAATAGGATGACAACAATTCGTAGCATATTTTTAATATTGTAGAATACCCTATTGTCATGCACTTAAATACCCGAAATTCGCATCTTTACACTGCAATCACGCGAGCGAGATCTACCTACATATGTAGCATGGCACTACCTCATCATGTCCTCCACACATACAGATAGCAAAATAGACACAATGAGAAATAATGTAAGCAATTTATTCCGACGGTACTGCCCGCTAAAAAAGACAGCTGATATATTAATGAGAATATTTGCTTTTTGTGGACGCACCACCATTAATCCTCCGCGGCGTGGTATGCCATTCATTCCAATATTTTAAACGTTAGCCGCACACTTGTTTTGTTGTCCCTACAAGAGAAACGAGCGTTCTTTGCCATACGTATTCTTGGCTGAAATACTCTATGTTATAAATAAGTGATTTATGCTACCAATTAGGTATTGATGTTTTGATTCCCGCGATTTCCTCCATGTTGAATAAAGATGCAAATACAATGGAGATAGGCATCCTTACCTACCTATTGGTATTTGCATTTTTGAAATGCGAATGTTTTATTTACTTAAACTTCCAACCAGTGTTTTCGTGCAAAAAATACCTACCCGGAAAGGTGCGCAAATCCTAAGAAACCCTTATTTCCAAATAAGAAGGTAAAACCAAAAATCATTCGTCTCTATTACAAAAAATATAATATTATATACAATGATATCTAATTATGTTTTTAACATAACTTTATCAAGAATGTATGGTATATTAGTATCTACTAATTCAAAATTGGCAAATTCTAAGAATATATTGTTTTGTTTAGTTAACACTTAATTATTGCTAATTGTGTTTACGTACAAGCAGCTTGAAATAGTTTTTATTAGTAATTTACATTTTTTATGATACAGGGAGGCAAGCGAGTAGGCGGAGTCATTTTCATAACTACCGACGCCCATATACATCCGCATACAGACTATACAGAAACGCTCCCCTCCTTTCTCCTCACACCTCAATGGGCCACCGGCTACATACACACCGCACGAAATAAAACAGCCGCCACTTTACTTATTTATTATTATCCTTCATTTGTCTATAATATTATATTACTTGCCCCATTGTTGGGCAAACGCAAATAGTCCTAAGTAACAGTGAATGAAGAAGTTAAAACAGTGCTTATTTAATAATAAAAAAATATTACAGGATATACTCACACACCTACTATAAAAGATATAAAACTATCATTAATAAATTAAAAACATCTCTATGTAGCCATTAACACGAGTCCGGATTTCGAAACTCCCACAATATTTATCTGGTGATCAAACGAAGTGTCTCACCCATAGATTTAAATCGTCTATGGTCTCCGCCATTCATCAGTTCCTATCACCCCTCGCCATGGGCTCAAGTGGCCGTAGAAAACGCGGAAGTTTACGCGCCTTTTGTTTTTTTTTTTTCAAATCGTTCGTGACACAGATCAACACGATAAAGTCTTTGTTATATTTAATAGAGTATAATGGTTTATTTTTAATTTTTTGATTGAATTGTATTGTACTAGACGTAGAATATTTTGTATAGAAGCCAAAGAACGAATGGGAGTATTATTTTATGTCTTTACTAAGCATTATTAATTTATACCATATAATTTATACTATATTTACCAAAATAGTCATATGTAGGTAATAATGAATGAAAAATTTAGAATAGTGCTTATTTGTTATTAAACATTTTTGAACAAAAAGCTATCTATTTCATCTCTTTGTTTGTTGACATACTTAATTTGTAATGTAAAAGCTATCGTTGTCCATAAAAGTAAAAATTAAAGTATATTAATATAATCCAGTCCAATTTGTAAATAAAATATATAAAACAGAATTATTTCAGATTTATTAAATATTCTACACATCGAATTTAAATTTAGAATTACAAAATTTTAATTCAATTTGCAGACTTTTAAATTTAGCACTATCGCATTCTTAATTTAAATACAATATATTGAAATTAAGAGTTTCGTTCAAAAATCGTTTAGAATAAAACGCAAACGTCAACGCCACGGCCTGTCATTATGTTTAGAATTAATAAATTTGAATTCAATGTTGCAATTTAAATATAGAATTTGAGTTCTTAATTTAAAAATAATATTTAAATGAAGAATATGAAACGCGAACGTTCCACGGGCTGACAATTAAGTGTAAGCACTATATCGGTTGCAGCCACTTTACAAATAGCCGTATTCAATGGGACATTAGTAGTTTGGCTCGGGGCCAACAGTTGACAACACTTGATCGCTTGTTCAACCGCCTCCCTCTTTCACGTGTTATTTTAGTCGTAATCGTTCTGTGTCTTTGTAATTGCATTTTGTTTTTGAAACTGTTTTGATTTGTTAAAGTAATGGTAATAAGTGTTGATTGAAATAGACTGATGTCATTATTTGTATGATGATCATTTTGTCTTTACTGTCAGGTGTGCGCAAATATCAATTAAACTTTGCAATTGATTAGCATTCGAAAAAAAAAAACAACGCTATTGCGCAGTAGTCTTTGTCTCTTTGCAATTGTTATGAGCCTTTTCTTGGAGTTTATTCCATTAAAAAAGTGTGTGCTTTAGACCACACAACAGAAGTAAAACTTAATTATTGATTTTCATAATCGTTGCTACAGTGACGCAACATGTCATATTATATTTATCTATTTTTTAAATTCAAAAAAGTCGCTTAAATCGAATTTGAATTTGAATGACAACTTCCATTGGCCTCGCCCGATGTGTGATTTTTGTAACGCTCTCGGCAGATTATACCCCAAGTTTTACGTCAACAATTTAAATTACGGAATTTACATCGTTTTTGTACAGGGGTATGAAATAAACACGAGTAACATCGTGCGACATCTGCATTTCACAATAAGTAACGCTTACATTGCTTACGTCTCTTGCGCATCTTTTACATCAGTGTAAGCATCAGTCGCGTGTACCTACGTCTTTTTTATTATGATTGACAGTAACAGCCATTGCATGGATGCTGTTGACCATACTCGTTAGTATGTACTGCCAGCAGTAGCAGCGGTAACAATGATCTGTGGGCTATAACTTGAAAAACCTTTTTAAATCTCTCCCTGTTTTGCCGTCGGTACACCATACGTGTTGCTCGTGTTGCTCGTGTTGCTCGGCGCGGTAATTGATTGGGAATGCTTCTATAATTAGGAGCGTGACTTTCGTTGCCGACCGTACCCGCTGCGGACTGTCCCACTGAGACACCACGGAGATTGATCATCGGCTGACGTCAGTGGACAGGAATTTAAATTCGCTGCCTTATTTAGACGCAACGCAGCAATGGCGTTACAATTATATCAATGAACAATGTGTGCGCCCCGGTCTCGTCTGTGTTTAATTTTTCAAAAGGAAGTGTCAATATTGGAATAAACAATGGTTTCTCTATACTTTCAGATTATCTATATATATAAAACTCAAATGTAACATAGCTATCTATCAACGCACAGCCCAAACCACTGGACGGATCAAGCTGAAATTTGGCATCCAGATAGATGTTACGACGTAGGCATCCGCTAAGAAAGGATTTTTCGAAATTCAACCCCTAAGGGGGTGAAAAAGGGTGTTGAAATTTATATGGATTTCTTAGAAATTAACGCGAGTGAAACCGCGGGGCACTGCTAGTAAACTATATCTGTGCAAAGTTTTATCTCGGATCGTTCAGTAGTTTGAAGCATCAGCGTGAAAAAGTAATTAACAAACAAACAGCCATTTCTTTACATTTTTAAAATTTGTAGAGCTGGCAAAAATATTAGTAGGACTAGAAATACTAACCGATTTATATATCTACCTACATATATAGGATAGTTCTTAGCGCAATGTGTGTTCTTGTATCTTCATAGTGGACGACAGTAATGTCTTAATAACAATTCCAATCCAAGTGTACGAAGTCGATAGTAATTACTATAGCGCGATAAATATTTTATCGATGTTTACCTACAAACGTCACTATTTAATAATTCCTTGTAATTAAATGTACAAGTTAAAAAGCTGCGCTGTCACAGCGGGGCGCGGGACTCCCACGCAGCGAGCGTGATAGAGATGTGCGATGATATATCGATAAATGTGAATTATCATGAACAGCTGGATTTAGGCCTTCCAAAAGAGCTTAGGTCACGGTCGCAAACTACTTACACTCAGGGGGTCCCCGCAACCTTGACATGGTATGTCTTAGTAATTAAATATCATTTTTACAGCATGGTAGTAGCGGTGTAAATTATAGGTCTGGAATATAAAGCGCCTTCTTATAACAAATAATAATAACTTATAATGACTAATAATAAAATTCAAAAATATAGTTCCTCTTTAGTTGGCAATCTCAAGACTATAGACAAAAAAATATAAATGTATTGAATGATTTCCATAATCAAAATAAACAAAAGAATTTAAGTTTAAATGATATAAATATGTGTGTGTTAAGCGTATTTACCCAACAGAGTTAGTACTTTTTTTAACAAATCACAAAATCTTCAATACAATGACAACATCAAAGTAACTAGAAGCGGGCTCATAATGATGATCCCAATCCTCTAATTGGCGACCGGCGGCGACAATAAACACATTTTTAAAATTGGAATCTTCGTTCCATTTTTAAAAGTCCGTATGTTAATTCAAATTAGCAATTTAATGGTCAAAGTTGATTTATTTACTTTGAACGTCCAATTCCCAGAAGTCGTCCGCCCAACAATATGCTTCTGACAGTGATGACAAATTGTTTCATTCGACACACTTTAATGATGTTTAATTCCATTAAATACGAACAAAAAACGTGTTGAAAATAAAATATGTTTATGAGACGCGGTTCATTTTTTATGACCACTTGTAGTATAAAGTTTTTGAGTTTGATATTGTGAATAGGTAAATTTTATAATAATCGCTGTCTTTTTAAGTGTTCTAATGGATTTTCTAATGTATATTTAAGATATCTTTAAGAGAACTTAACTTCTCAAGCTTTATCACAAAAGAATATGTTTAAAAATATAAACGAGCCACATAAAGTATCAAGACTACATAGGCCATCTAAATTAATTTTAAATTTCGATCTTTGTAACGTTCAAATTTGGAATTATTAGGATTCAATCAATTTAATTTTGATTGTAAAAAGGCTTATCGCATGCGAGACTACATAGGCCACATAAATTAATTTTAAATTACGAACTCTATATCGTTCAAATTTAGAATTACAGGGATTCGAATAAAATTACTTTTAATTGTAAAAAGGCTTATCGCATGCGAGGACATCGGAGCTTTTTCATAGATATTAACGCAATAAACCAGCAAGCTGGCAGATAAGAATCTAATTAAATCCGCACCCAGCTATTTGTTTGCATTTTAAATTAAAAAGTAAAAACGATTTTTTTATCACATAATTAGTGTAAATTAATTACGTTTCCATGGACTTTTATAGATTGATATTATCTCAAAGTTTGCTTATGTAAAACCAAGAATAGTATAATCTGTGGATTTTTATTCAGAGGATAATAAGTTTTTAAGTAATAAACTGAGATCAGAGATTTTACTTGTTCCAATAATTACATTAGACGTTTGATAAAATCCTAATAAAAGCTCGGTAGTAAAATGTCTTATTAACATCAAGAATGTCAATGAGCTTTTTAATTTTCGCTTCCTGCTATTTAATGTTCATCTAATCGTGAGATAAGAAACCTATAAAGATTTTGAAACAAGAACTACAGGTACTTATTCATAGCTATTTTTTACACTTAGAGGTATTAACATGATACTGCCGTAAAAATAATGGCTTTGTCGTCCCGTTAAGGTTGTTGCTTACAATATAATAATAATATCTGGGGACATATCACACTACGTTAGTCTAGCCCCGTGCTAAATACCCTACGGACTTGTATTACGGGTACAACACGACAACGGAATATCTTTATTATGTATATATTTTTTAATTTAAGATTTTTATCATAGAAATACGTATAATATATAGATAGATCCATGACCTAGGCGGGGTTCGAATCTGCGACCCCTGGCGCAACATGCTCCGCTTATCTGGGCCCTGTTGCGCCAGCCTGGTCGTAAAATTTTTGCATATCGGATAGCATAGGTTGAAGGGCAACACATCTGTAGCGCATTTACCCGGCCGTCGATATTCACCCAATGGTTCCGATTGCGTATTTATAGCAAAAAGTAAAAAAAAACAAATAAAACACCTCTTTTATAACCTGGAAAATTCAGGCTTGTTGGCGCAAATTAATTTTAACGATTCACTACGTTACGTGGAAGAATGCGTTTGGGGCAAATCGGTGAAACAATGGCCGCTCTAATTGGCAAACGAATAACAAAATATTGAAAAATATTTTTATTGATTGACCGAATTTGTATGGTATCACGAGCCTTATTATAAAATCACATAAAAAGCAAGCCGCCAACACTACAGGTTCTAATAACTGTCGGCCATATTGCCTTATTTGTATGTCTTCTTTATTTATGGTATTATGTTATTAATTGTTATTAGGTATACGTATTAGTTAACGATATGATGATTTTCGTTAAGTGTTATAGGTATATGTTATGAATAGTATTGCTATAGGAACAGTTGATTTAATTACTTAGCAAATTTCTCCAAATAGATGTTAATATGAAGTTTATTATTGGCTCTATTCATGTGTGGTCCTGGGCCGTCACTAAAACAGTTAAACACGCACAAAGCGATACGTTATGGCCACAACACTAACTAGCGTTGGTACTTAAGGTTTAAACTGTGCTTTCGTTCATTGTCTTCACTACCGGCGCTTCTGCGAACAACTAAAAATATATTCAATGTAGAACCGAGCAAAACTTGCCGGTAGTGCAAGGGAATTTAGACTCTACCGCCTCCGTCTTAGGTGCATCCAGCTAGACGATTAGCAAGATTGTTAGCAGCTCTAATTTGCCCGTGCAGGAAGCACGGATGGCGTGATGGGGATCCCAGTACCGTATAATCTTTGTCTGTGATGTTATCTGTGATTTATTATTCGCTGTCATCATCCGAGAGATGGCAGCACGCGTCACCGGCGACGCCATCTTTCCAGATACAAAATTACCACTTCTTTTCCCTTTCACCTCCCACATTGAACTTTTTGCCGTGCGCGTAAATTAATTAACCCCGTGCGGTTATAGCGAGTGAAATATAAAAAGGTTAAAGTATAATAAAACTATTAATACGCATTCCCGGAGTTCAATCGAGCGTCTCCCACGCTAACGAATCGATTAATCGCTCAGTTACACCCTCGGTCCGCCAGGCGGAGCCACAAGTCAATAAAATACTTGTAAAACTATCGCGAAATGAATTAAAACAGATGGTGAGCCAATTAGGAGGGGCAATCGTGCGAGTACTTTGCAAAAAAAGGCTTAAATAGCAACCGCCGTTGGAAATTATTGCATATGACGTGTGACTTAAGGTGTTCGTTTGTGTATCGCGGGCGATCGTAATGGGGGTTTCGGGTTACGAGCGCTAACGAGAGCTCCGAGCCGATAAGCCTTTACAGTTATTCTGATAGACAAATATGGACACATTTATCTCTGTGTTTGCACTCGGCCCATAATGTTATTATACGCCGCTAATTACCGGTAGCTAATTCTTATCGCCTAATTGCTGTTTTCGATATCCGTTTGAGTATTTTTTTATGGACAGATCAGTCAGAGACGTTCTGTGACTGCCGGCGCCCATTGAGATCCGGATGTGCAGTTGCGTTGCCCACCACATCCTAGTGATTGGGGATTCATTAGAAGGCTATGAGGAGGAGGCTACTCACAGACCGCACGAAGCGCGACAGTATAACCATCACTTCCAAGACGGTGTGTGTCATACGGCGATGTCATGAGAGCGAAAGCTATAATTTTGGTTGTGCCCACTTCGTTCAGTTTTGCATGGCACTACCTCTTGCTAAAAAAATACGGCAACATTAAAATCTTTTTTTTCTCTTATCACATGTCGGCTTTTACGGCGTCGTTAAATATTATCTTGCCAACTAATTATAAATAAACCTTTGTCTTGTTTATCTACTCCGCCTTCTCCTAATGCCACCTGTCCTATTAAAATTAATACACATACATTAGATTAATGAAGTCTAAGATTAAGATTTTGTTAATAAATTAAAATGGCTGACAATATGTGCGCATTAAAATTAAAAAAAAGACAAATAATTTAATGAAGGTAGGTATAATTATGACAGACTTCGTTATAACTTATACAATGTATAGACTTTCAGGCTGACTTCGGATTTTAGATTTATTTTATATCTAGATTATGTGGCATATTCTAGACTTTCAATTTATTGTGTAATTTAGATTCCAATTCATGATTACGATCTGATTTACCGGGTGATAAGCTTTTGTGATCAGAATAAAGATCACAGAAAAAAATAATAGTAGTGTCAGAAGTTTATCAATACTATATCAATATACTAAAAATATTGTTGTACAGTTTTGGCAAAAGCATCGGCTTTTGGCATCTAAAATATGATGAAAATGCATGTTGCGACAAATGCTACGATGCCATTAAATAGTGTTAGCATAAGTGTAACGTGATCGATTTATTATCATTGTCTTTTTACTATGTACATACTTATAAATAATGTAATGTAATATATTTTATTTAAATGACGTATAACAATTTCAAATTGAATTCCAGGTGCAACAAAATAAAAATATTTAAAATTTGACAATAGCTGTGACAAATGTCATCCTGATATAGTTGAATTAATGCGTCTTGAGTCTTTTCATGATACTCGTTGACATTTGCCATTGTAAGATAATAGGTGGCAGGTGTGGCGTACTAATTAATACTTAATTATTGGCAAATGATCACTTAATTAAGTGAAGAAATAATAGTAAACGTATTCAACAATAAAATGAGAGATTAATGCAAACGACCGGCAAGTGGGTGCAACGTCTTATTAGCGAAAATCAAATAAATATAATCTGCCAACATATTTATTATCATGTAGTAATTGACCATTTAAAACCTAACAATAAACGTAACAAAACCGGAAAAAATCACCATATTATTTTACGATTAATAAAAATTCAAACATTCTAAAAAGGAATCCAGAGAATTTTCAAATTTAGAATAAATACAAGCGTAATGGCCGATTTATTGCGAGTTGCGTAATAAAAAAGGAAGTGTATCGGGTCGTTCTAGCCACAACAGGCTTTAAAGGGAATAAAAGGTAATAGGAGCAGGTATACAATAGGGCCCGTGGTACCTAAGTACGCGTTAATACAACTGTTATACGACTCTCAATCTACTGTTTGTTTACGAGCACCTATAATAGACTATTACGAATGTTAAATTACTAATACGAAATTGCAATGCTTCGGTGGACTTGATTAAGGCGCAATCGTATTTTTCCAATTTGCGTTATCAATAAATATATTGGCATTCGTTGCCTTTGCGGTCGTAAATACTAATGTTTGATAAAATTATTACCGTGCTGATTTCTATTGAGCTCTTTATCAGTCATTGTTAATCATTATCAACTGCTGCTGGTTTTTGCTGCTCGTATACATATTGCACCTATCGGAGTGGCTAGTATGTTGTGAAGATAAAGCTTGTCGAGACTTGGACCTCCACAAAACCTACCAAATTTGGTGAATTGTGAAAAAAACACTACTCGTAACTATTCATCCTTTAGTACGACTTTTAGGTATCCATGGGGCTCTAGCACATGGGACATCCAAAGATCTACAAGTCAAAGAGTTAAATATAAATGGAGAATGTAACAAAACAATATAAATTTTATTGAGCTATGTACAGCTCAATAAAATTTATATTGTTTTCCTCTTATTGTATTCATAATATTATCACAATATTTAATAACCATTTTTCCTCAATTAATAGTGAAATAATTCATACAAATATTTACCTCGTGTACGTTATGTCAAGACTACCTTTGGACAATGTCAAACTTTTCAAAAATGTTGCAAATAATGCAAAGATGACTCACACTATTCAACGTTATTATTCCATTTCGTAATTACTATTCTTAACATTAGCACATAAAAACAATTACTGGGCTCAAGATTGATTGTTTTATGTAACTATTTGACATATTTACAACCGCACTCAGTGAAAAATTAGGCTTAATTAGTCATAAAATGAAGAATAAATAAACAACGGTGATTCGTGACGCCTTTGTTACAAGGACGAAGATTGCATGTCCAAAAGTACTTTCTGGTGAAAAAAATATCTTATTTGCGAATGAAAACCGTTGAATACGACTGCCTACAAAGTCATTATTAAATTAAAAATAGAACGCTAATTTGAATGTACAATTCTAAATTCAAATAATAAAATAAGGAATTTCTCGTCAATAAAATGAAGAGATAATATAAATTGGTAGTAGAAATAAATATTTTACGATAATTTAATAGCAAATCTCTTAATCTCTTTATTTTACGGGCCGATAGCCATTATAGTTGTGTTATCCGTTTTATTTGACTTTTTTTTGTATACAGCCAGTTAAGCTTTTTGCCGTCCACATTATAGTAAGTTTTATGCTTTTATAATGGACTAAAGCTCGGTAAGGCGTTGTCGTTGAAATTTTTAAGTTTATTGCGG
>LUGF01039700.1:219002-235059 GCA_001625245.1 Calycopis cecrops
AATAACGGGAGATGGACGAGCCGCAGGGATTTGGTGGGTGAACCGGCAATCGGCCAGGACTCCCACACTTCTCGGGGCTCACTCCACGAGGGCTGGTGAGTAACGTATTCCCCTGCTTAAAAAAAGTGATACCGGCGCGGCGTAGTAAGTCATGCTATTCCCCCCGAAGGTGCTGCAACCTTGTCGTGGTTGGCGGCTTGCGTGCCTTTGTAGTCTCCAAGGCTACCCCGAATAGGGCTACCTACGGGACAGTTTTGGGTTGTAGGGGCCAGAGTAAAAGCAGCTCGACTCGGGGTCCTCCACCCGTCCCCTGATATAGCAGAGGGCGGCGTGGACAGAAATGAGTGGCGGGACCCCTATAAGGTGGCATTGCACTGTTTCACGTCGCGTCGTAGCAGGGGTTGTTCAGAGGTAGCCGGACAGACACCAAGTTGAAGTCTGGCCTCTTCGCCGAGGCCAGCCTGTCGCTAGAGGGATCCTGTTGCTTGCAGATCCGAGACCCTCCAATTATTGCGGCTGAAGGCAACCGCAGGGCTTTAGTCGGTATTACACTAAGTGTCGAGTCTGAAATACGTCTAGGGACCACCCGGGCTCCCGGGTATCATACGTAAATGTATTCACCTGCAACAATAAAAAAATCCATGCAGTTTGTGGGTTGCCCATTACCGGAGGGTCTAACCAAATGGTAGGCACAAACCAAATGGTTAGTGTTATCATATTTTTCTGATTCTCTCTTCTCTTCTCTCTCCTGTCTACGTCAATAGATGTTAGAAGTCACTGTTTATTATGTGATCTGCTGCTTATTTGTCTTCGCATTTCGATCAGGATTGGAGATAAGAGTGGACTCGTTGCACGAGCGATAGCTGGGCAAGGCTCGTTTACATGCTGACAGGTACTACTATATGATTTTAATGTGCCTCTGATGATGATCAGGTAGGCGCTTATAGGTTCTCGGAAATAAAAATAGTTAGGATGGTTTGATTTTCAACATTCCTCTAAGTTTAAGGTAGAGGTTTTAAATAATAATTAAACATTATTAAATCGATACATTTTGGGTAATCTCTACATAGTATAAAACAAAGTCGATTTCCTCCGTCTGTGTGTCTGTACGCTTAGATCTTTAAAATGACGTAACCGATTTTAATGGGTTTTTTTTAAAAGATAGAGAGATTCAAGAGGAATGTTTATATCTATAATATTTTTGCAGTTCAAAATCTACGTTGGGTAAAGCTGCGGGCGGAAGCTAGTAAATAATATTTTATTATTTTAAATCTAAATGTGTGTAATGTTGTTCACATTGTTGGTTTGTCAATTAGCGGGACTGATGGACACTGTAAGATGGCCTGGACATTTTTTGCGCCGGTATTTTCTTCAGGCTGATCTAGTTTATAGCTAGCTCTTGCTTGTTATTATTGCCTGTAAAATATATGGCGGATTTTTAATTTCCATACTACAATTATAAGTAAAGGCCCAGCGTCGATGTCAATTTTGTAGAGTATTAGTTTGACCATACTAACGCAACTAGTGTCAGGTCTTAATTTTAATCTATGACAAGTTTAAAAATCTAAAATAAATTGTTAGCTACTTTACATATATTTACAAACATAATTTCTACGTCGTATTTATATCGGCATTATTTAAAATATTGTTTCATTCATAAACTTAAGAATTTGCAAACTTTTCTAATTTATTTTGAAGAAAAAACGCATGTACATCCACTCGCCATGAGCGCCGCAGCGACTTTGAAATGACATCTCCCAATTGTCATCAAAGGCCATTGCGGGGGTGCTTCTGGTGGGGTTATAGTGAAATTTCTTATTTTTCATGTTTATTTAAAAATAAGATAAGAAATAGAAAAAATAAACAATACGGATTGTTAAATAACTAATCACAAGCTTTTTGACATAAATATTATGTCGGAATATTAAGCCGTTATCGAGAGAAAATGCAATATATCCAAAAAATTTACGATTTACATCAATTATTTAAAAAAAAATGGGCCTATTAAAAAAAAATATAAACAATACAATTTATTAATGATTAATTGAAATATAACATATATTTTTTTAAACTATAAATACATGGACGGATTCATCAAGAAACTTCTTTGAACCTAGGGCTTTTTTCGCGTTTTAGCGATGTAATGCCCTTAAGAGCCACAGCACACAAGCTACTTTTAGTATCGGCGTTGGCGATTTTGCGACTGCATCACGACTTTTTTTTTTATAGCATAGGAGGCAAACGAACAGTTGGGTCACCTGATGTAAAGTGATCACCAATGCCCACAGACATCCGTAACACCAGAGGTCTAACAGATGCGTTGCCGACCTTTGAGGAAAGAATAAGCTTTTTTCTTGAAGATCCCTAGGTCGTGTCGGTCTGGAAATACCGAGGGGGGCAGCTGATTCGAAATCGAAATGGTGCGAGGGATGAAATGGCACTTATAGCGCACAGTAGTGGACTTCGGAGGATCTAGGTGGTGACGGTGGAATTTGGAATTGCGGCGCGAGGTCCTATAATGGAATTCAGGTGCAGGTATTAATCCGAACAATTCCACGGAACACTCCCCGTGATGAATACGATAGAAGCGACTCGGAATCATGCTCCAACAGTCGCGGTATTTGAATGATTTAGCGACTGCTTCGTGGCTCGAAATACTCGATACGCCTCGCCTTGCGAGTAAATCGCCGCGTTCGGCGTTTTTAAGTGTGCGCTGGGGAGCATCGCTGCATTCAGCTTCTAAAAAGCGACTAAGTCGCCGATCATCGATGCTAAAGGCAGCATGTGTGCGGCGACTCTAAATCGCGTGATTCCGATACCGCGACTGAACACAGAGATCGCTAAATCGTGATGCAGCAGCGATGCAGTCGCAAAATCGCTAATCGCCGCTGCGTAGTGTATGTGCTCTCGCCCCAAAGCATCAAGTTTTTCAAAAGAAAGTTCGCATATTCCATACAAGACACCATGGCCCGCGGGCGTGGCTTCACAAAAAGGCCCACCTATTTGTTCGATTTTAACGTGGAATCTTAATAGAGGCACGATAAAATTTCTTGCGTCGCCCGCATTCTCTAACCCCTTAAAATATACCGCGAAAAAGCCCTTTATCGTGACAATTAACATTCACAAAATGGCTTCCTGTCCGCCATTTTGTTTTCGATTTGCGGGCGGAATGGCGATAATCTTATTGTATTTGAGATGGTGTGTTTTGGATACAGTTGTAAGAATATTGTGGATGTTGTCTTCATAATTATCATAGGGCAGTGTTTTGTAAAAATCTGGTTTTGAAGTTTTACAAAGGAAAGGATATCTAATGTAAGGAGCTGTCATTATATGGTTAAAAAGATATTTTTTTTTGTTTTTGTAGGTACAAGATTTTTGTTCACTTTTTTTTGTTCAGTTTTTTTTCTTTGTTTTTATTCAGATAACGCTTAGTAACAACTAAATGAAGTTCAGGCAGTATTCACACACGTACCTACCTAATATTCTTGGTCTTAAGGTCTGGCTTAAAAACAAGAGTGCAGAGTAATCAGTCCGTTCATATTTTCAGATCAGATTTCAAATTGATGGTTAATCTGTATACCTACCTACTTTGTGCGGTTTGTTAGTTTCCGGTGGCCCGTAGAGACGTGTTGGGAAAAAGAGAGAACATGACACCACTGCACAATAATAATTTTGTTCTTCGGCCTTCAAAAGACCTACTGTTACACTACTTACATCTATAAAATACGCTTCTAAGAACCTCAGATATATCCGCCAACATCTCAAACGTACAACAGCCAAATCCAGAGTATACCCATACAATTTAGTAAGAGGTAGTGCCACTCTGCATGCCTGCAGCCGAATTGGGCACGACCGGGGAGGTACCTCGCTCTTACACGACACTGGCGTAGTGACAGCTGTGCTGTGCCTTTCGATATGTGTGTAAGTAGTCGGTGGCCTATGGAGAGGGGAGGACGAAGGAGGGCAACGCATGTCATCGGATGTCTATGGGCGTCGGTATCTTGATTTCTTATACAATAAAAATATATATCCGCTAACATCCCACACAATCGCCAAATATAGAAAATACCTACACAAGAAAACACACGAAATGGAATCGAAAATCCCTTGTAGCCAGAGAGACATCATTAAAATTGTATCTTTGATGTTGGAATTTAACAAGTAAATAGAACGTTTCTCCATCTCGGTTTAATATCTATGGATACAGCTTACGTCGCTTGTTTTGTCTGTCTGTTCATTTAATGTAAGTGTAGTTTGTGCGGATCTTTATGTTTTATACTCATTTAAAAATAACAGAGTAGGTATACCGGAGGTCTGTTTATTGTGACCATCGTCAGATGTCCGGCTAGGGGGTAACAGCATCTGGGTACATTCAGGGACTTTTTTATAGTAGATACCTTTAAAGGGGCAAACGAGCAATCGACGACTTAATGACTACCGAGGCCCATATATATCTTCATACAGGTTATAGGTACAGGACCGTTGCTGATCCCCCTCCCACCGCCATGGGCCACCGGCTACAGAGACACCGCACGAAACGCGACAGCACAGCTGTCATTTTACCCTGGTATCGGTGTAAACTAGGGGTACCTCACCGGTCGGCCCTTTATTTGGTAACGCATGGGAATGTCTTTACGCACGCTACCCAGGAGCCCGGATCTACAAGCAAGAGGATCCCTCCAGCGACAGGCTGGCCTCTGTGAAAAGGCCCGACTCCTCCTCCTTTGGAACTGTCCGGCTGCCTTTTAACAGTCCCTCCACGTGAACCGTGCAATAGGGTCAGGTTCCCATCCTGGTCCCAGTGCTCCAACGGAGCACTCCATGATGACTCGTACGATACGATTTCGTAAGGGTATTTAACATTAATTATAAATTCATATAGACCCTTAGCATTTTTGTAAAAAAATCCATAGCATGTGTTCGTCAGAATATAAGGTGCTAATTATAATAATATCCTCCTAGCCGATTTCAGCTACGGCGGCCGTCTCTATAGAGACGAGCAAGATGCGCAGGACATATTATAGTGCACAAGTGTGCGATCAGACACAAGTGTACTCTCTGTTCCCTCAATCTCATATTCCGATGGGACGGCAATCCGACACGACCGGTGAGAAATCCGGCGCAGGACCGACGGCTTAACGTGCTCTCCGAGGCATGGGGGTGTAACACCGCCAACTTCCTGACTCCTGACTGTTATTAGAAATTTAAAAATCCCAATATCAATTTTTGGTCCGACCCGGGATTCGAACTCAGGACCTCACGTCTGTGGTTGAACATGCTTACCACTGGACCACGAGGCAGTCAAGGTCAAGGTACTAATTATTATAGTCGAATCGGTGCAGTTGTTTTAGAGCTTTTTGCGAATAAACAATCACATATTTCCCCTTTGTATTATTAGTGTAGACAAGCAATAGAAGTATTTTGCTGACGACAGAAGCCTTCTCATTGGTCGCAGCACACTTATCAACCCCGAGAGGGATCGTACACGCCTCGCCTAGAAAAGCGAAGACGATACGATTACGTTACGTTTCCCAACAGTGAGCGTTGCAGTATGAAGTTTTATACGTAGAATACTGACCGGCTCGAGGTGATACGGTTACGATCCCTTTCCGAGTTGATAAGTGTGCTGCGACCGCAAATTGCCAAACTTTTCCACAGCTGCTACTCCTGTCTCTAAAGTCGACAGCAGCCACCTCCCGCTAATTTAACTATAATCATCAATCAATCAATCATGTGCCGAAGTGTCCCTCATGTCCCGACTCTGAAGTCATGCCCATAGGGAAAATCATGGGGTGCAGATGTTTTACACTGCAACGATCCTCGATAGGGGTTTTTTGGACACAGCACGAAAGGCCGGGGCAAACCCATCAAGCCGTTCACATGAGCCTCATTCTCCTGTCATGCACAGGCGCTTATATTGATTGGAATATCAAAGACTGCCTTCACAGATTCCTGTTAAAGTTCCGAGTAACCTATTAGGAACTTAAGTAGCAAATAAGCTACGAACTTCGGCCTCACAAGTTGCTAGGAATTAAAGCATGTATTTGGCTTGAATTAAGTAGCAGATAGCTGGTTCAGCAACAGTTATAGTCAGCTATAATGGAATTGACACCATAATATTATATACCATAAAATCGGCTCTATAACATTCCAATTTCCTGACAATCTCCTAAGACACAAACAACTATTCCAAATTCAAAATAAGAAAGACACTGGCAACACACAAAAGGAAAAGCAATAAAAATAAAAAGGCCGTCGGCCAGTCTGTCAGTGGGCCAACACAAGTGGCCGGTGTTTTTGTGGCCGCCCTTTCATTAGAAACAAATTCGTCTATTGTGGCCCCTGTGATTGTGAAGGCCGTCAATGAGAGTCAATAAAATGTATATGGGAAACTTGCAGATAAAACACGCCTACTATGATAGTTTGAAAGTTTGTTTCTTTGTTGTTCATTTGCAGAAAACGATTCAATGAATTTGACACAGATCATCACCATTTCGTATGGTTCTGCTTAGGATCCTATATTATAATATCTAGACCTCGCCGCCATTTTGTGGCTCCTCGTGTGAACCCATGTAGTGAGGACAAACCTCCTTGGAAACAACGATTTGGACAGTCAATCACAATGTGGGCTAGAGCACACTGCTACTGTGGGCTATTTGTCACAGATATTAACAATAAAGATACTATATAGGTAGAAATACAGGCCCCTAAAGCCTAGCTTGGGCACCAGTCTCTCGCAACATACCATGTTATTATGTTCCTTATGTTGCTTAATAATTATTGTAACAAAATGTGGTAAGAAATAAGTTCTTATAATTCTTAAATTCTTACAATCTAGAATAACATAAAACTTAATATTTATCTCAAAAAAATAAATGTTTCCCTTGGGTTAGAAATATGCGGGAAAAACAACGGAGCACAAGAAATTATTTATGATATATTCTAAAGTGAAACTCCTATAGAATAATTGCGATTAAAAACTCAATTAAACCAAAGTACACCACACGTTTCACACAGGATTCGCCTCAAGTTGCTCACACTATTTTGTCAACAAGAATATGATAAATCCAAAATTAATACCATCAATAAATAGTAAACGAATTTAAAGGATAATGGTAGGTACACCTATGGTAATTTTTAAAAATACTGCCATTAAATAACCCAAAAACAACCCAGCACTACGTAAAAATACACATAGTCAAGGCAATGTCAGTGTTGCGACACTTTTTATTACAACTTTTAAACTACAACCTCTTACCTAAATGCTAACGCATGGCACTGTTTAGCCTTACCCAATTCTTAGCTACATTCTATAAGCCACACTCGCTACACTCTCGGCCTCCATAGTCGTGGCCTTAAACGAATGTGATGTTTACTTAGAGCCTTATACCCTAATTCCCTCCTACATGCCACACTTGCTAGGCTCCCGATGAAGCATCTGCTGTTTTAGCGTATACTGCACTTTAGGTGGCAAGCGGCTAATGATCACCACATGGCGCCTATTTCACGGGCGCTCGTGAATCGCCCTCCACGCCCACTGGCCCTCGCAGACGTGGCGTCCTGTGAAATGTGTGACTTACAACAAAAGATGACACAATAAGTGTATAAATACAAAGCACATACTTAATCGCAAATACAAAGCTCTTTTACAAAGTATTTTAGAGACAAAAAGACAGGATCCTTGGGGTCGAGTGGTATGGGTTCGAATCGGCTATCTTTTCCAATTTTATGTCCCTAAAACTTAGTTCTTCACTTTGAGGTGAAAAACGGAACCTTGCGTTGACAAAAGCAAGTATTTTTTAAAATATATAAAAAGCTAGTAATACAATAATTGTTGATATAACGTAGAGATCGCATCGCTACAGAACTCAAAGTTCCATGCCCACCATCTCGATATTCCTAAATGTAGTACTGTGCGGTATAAACGCCGTTTTTTACCGCGTACAACAGTACTATGGAACCAGCTGCCTTCCTCGGTATTTCCGATCCGATACGACTTAGGGATCTTCAAGAAAAGAGCATTCCTCTTCCTTGAAGGCCGGCAACGCGTCTGCAAGACACCTAGTTTTGCGGATGTCTATGGGCGGCAGTAGTCACTAACCACTTGCTCGTTTGCCCCCTATATTATAAAAAAAAAGAGATATACCTATCCTCTATTAGTAGGTACCTATTTTCACTGACGAGTTGGTCTTTCCAGAAGAACTGACCCTGTCTAACACTTAACAGAGATAAGTAGAGGGAGATTAGAAGGGCCTTTACCCAACAGTCCTACTGTTACACACACGAGTCTGAAAATAATAATAATATAGTACCTAGCTTTTTGTGTGACAGTTTAAGATACCAATTATTGTTAGTAAAAATATAATATATGTATTTCCTACTAAGAAACCAATTATTCTATGAATCTTAATTAATTTACTAATAAAATGACTAGTAGTCCTACTAATATTTAAAGAGTAGTATTTGTTTAAGTATCTACTTTTAAGTCCAAAAAATTAAGCGTTGTTTCGGAGTAAATACGTGTGTGAAGCCGCGAGGCGCAGCTGGTTATAAACTACTTATAATAAAACAATACTGTCGGACTGTCGGTATCTACGAGATCAGTAAGCAAACAGACAAAGTGCGCAGGCGCCGGCGGCAGAATTAGTCAAAGAGCTGTTTGTACTGCGGTGACGGTAAATATCGGGACTGACGTGGAAACGTTAAGCAAAAAGTGCCGTGTTAGCAGTTAATGAGATTTGCAAATAGTCGGGATTAGGTCTGTGTTAAAATAACGACACTTTTGTGATAAAAAAATCAAAAGAGTCTTTTTTTCATCGTTCAACTCTTCTTTTGGACTTCTTAGATTTATAAGTCCTGCTTCTAATACAAGTTCATGAAACTTAGGTAAAAGGGAATTCCCAAATGAAACATTTAATGGTAGGTACACAAAAACATACAATGTAAATTAAGATTTTTGATCTTTGTATACACAACCCCCCCTACCCCTTGTATACACAAAAACATACAATGTAAATTAAGATTTTTGATCTTTGATTCATAGTCTCACTCAGAGTTATTTTTTATGATAAGAAAACAAAAAAGGGCGTTTTTCTTTTTGTTTCCATCTTCAAGAGTCACTTTCGCAAAAGGGATCGCGCGATCACGCTATCCAGTGGCCGAAATGTGCACTTTTCAGATAAACGTATTAATATTAGAAACCTAGCAGTAACAGGAAATTGTCTATCATTGCTACTGAATTTATTTACCCGTTTTATGTCTAAATTTAATAATGGAGCGCGACGTAAGTCAAAATCAAAGTTTTTCAGAAAAAAAGGACCAATTTCGCTCCACCTCGAGTCGGCTGCAATGCAGCAAGGGCGCAGATGTGTCCAACGTACAAGACTCCTATAACCGTTAGATAAAACATAAATCTTACATCCCATTACAATGGCCACCATTCAGACCGCAACATATTTTGGCACACCACGGTGGTCTTGAAAAAAAACCCCATGAAATATATCAGCAATTAGCGATCTTTGTGGCCAGATGGGGGCATTGTTACTGGCACGAGAGCCGGCCATTGTTGGTGCCACTTAAGATGACCAGCAAAAAATAGTAACGACTTTAGAATTATCAAGAAGCGTTTGGGGTCATCTTATGGTTTTATGGTTGTAATTTTGGGTTTGTGTGCTATGATGCTCATTGAAAGAGCTTTAAACTCAATATAAAGACAAATATGACGATCATCCGATCCGGTTTGAAAAATATCAGGAGCAAAAAATAATGTGATACAGTAACGCCGAGAGTAACATTTTACTGCATATGTTTTCACATAATACCTATGTTAGTTCTCAAGTAAACTCTAATCACTTGTCGGAACTTACACGTAGGTTTAAGGGGGCCTAATGAAGATATTTTGTCCACATCGATTTGTTATTTTTCATTTAGGGTCTTTCAGACGCTGCGGCTGGTCAAAAAGTACTCAATACTTTCAATACCCCTAAAAATGTATGATCAGTTGAGTAATTTTTGCGTGAAATCGTAACAAACAAACTTACATGCACATCTATACTCCAATTTGTCGGCTTACTGCAAGAACTTAGTAACCGACATTTACGAAACTTTGAGAAATCAATTTCTTTAAATTTTTTTTCATTAATAACACCATATTAAAATGTAATGATTGAGACCAAAACTAATTAATTGATTAGTTTTGGTTTCTTTAATAACACTTTATTATAGTGGTATCAATAAATAATTGATTTTTCAAAGTTTCATAAATGTCGGTTAATGAGTTCTTGCAGTAAGCCGACGCTAAATTCTAAATATTTTTTTAATATATAAGAGCCCCTTTTTTGTTTGTTTGTATATCTTACCCATGCAATAATTACAACATCTGGAGTAAAACTATTTTTACTTCCAGTAGTTTGTTTTTTATATATATAGCCGAAATTCTAACCTATTTTAATTTTCAGTAATAAAAATCTACATTATCAGGAAGTAACCGGTTACACTCTATAACGATTTAACATTATTATTTTTGACGTCCAACGAATTAGGCACGGATTGACCAGTTTATAATATTAAGGCTGTTATCTGGTACAACGATGAACAAACAACGCAAGAACACACTAGATGTGGACATAAAGCTAACCTCTAAATGATGGCTACATCAGTTTCGGAGGTCCAGGGCAGGAAATTAGACGCCCCATGCACTGTTCATCCCTCAAGCACTGTTTAGGCTATCCTATTATTTATGACTATATCCTATTATTTACGATTATATTTATAACTATTAGTGTCGAGTTTAAACAAATCTGCACTGTTATTTACACGCTTTATGTTAAAATGTGATGTTTTATTGGATTTTCCTTTCTTAAGAAACGGCATTCACCCAGGTTGATTAAAAAAACTGTTACCTATTGGGGTGTTTCAATGTCTAATAACAGTTCGGAGTGTGGAAGTTGGCGGTGTTACACCCCCGTGCCTCGGAGAGCACGTTAAGCCGTCGGTCCTGCGCCTTTCTCTCGCCGTGTCGGACTGCCGTCCCATCGGGATATGAGAATGAGGGAATAGAGAGTGCACTTGTGTGCGCACTCACTTGAGCACTATAATATCTCCTGCCCATCTGGCTAGACTCTATAGAGACCTAGAGAAACTTAGATAAAAGGACGTTACTAAGTAGGTACTCGTGTCTTTTTTGTTAACACGGGAATATATTTACGTATTGTACCTAGGAGCCCGGGTGGCCCCTACACCCATGTCGGACTTGACATAAAAACCCCTGCCTTCGGCCGCTATAAATGGAGGGACTCGGATCTGCAAGCAACAGGATCCCTCCAGCGACAGACTGGCCTCGGCGAGGCCAGACTTCTCCACTTGAACAGTACCTACTACGACGTGGAACCGTCATGTTCCCATCCTAATACCCTCCGTACTCCAAAGGACCATGCCACCAGTGTCCAATCGGACCTGCCACTCGTTCTGCTGATTCAAAGGACGTGCGGAGGACCCCAAATCGAGCTTCTCTTAGTCTGGCCTCTCCCTGAAGCCTGCCCGGTGTGGGTAGCCTTGGGGATCACTGAGACACCCAAGCCCCCCACCACAACTAGATGGCAGCATCTTCAGACGGGAGCTACTCGTGCATAAGCTGGACTAACCTTGCATTTCCACTAGCTCGACCAACTCTATAATCCATTATACCATCATTGCCTCTTTCTTTAGGGTTCCGTACCCAAAGGGTAAAAACGGGATCCTATTACTAAGGCTCCGATGTCCGTCCGTCCGTCCGTCCGTCTGTCACCAGGCTGTATCTCATGAATATTTAGACAGTTGAAATTTTCACAGATGGTGTATTTCTGTTGCCACTATAAGAACAAATAAAAAAATTAAATAATATGAATATTTAAGGGGCCCCCATTTCAATAAACGAGATTTTTTTCCTCCCATACAAAAGATAAGCTCCCGTTTTCGTAGATAAGGGTTCCGTACCATTATCTACCGCTCGAGTCCGACTTGCACTTGGCCGGTTTTATTTATGGTATAGGGGGGCAAACGAGCAGTCGGAGCCATTTTCATGACCACTGACGCCCATAGACTACCGCATAGAGGCTACACAGATGCGCTGTCCTCCTTTCTCCACCCACCTCCATGAGCCACCGGCTATTTACACACCGCACGAAACGCGACAGCACAGTCACTTTACGCCGGTCTCGTGTAAGCGAGAGGCACCTCCCCGGTCGTGCCGGCCCAATTCGACTGCATGCAAGCATGCTGTGTGGCACTACCTCTTCCTAGCCTCTATCTCTAACATTAGCCACCCTCAATAAATCCTCCTGTACCATCTTGACCTGGTCACGTAATCATACGGCTTCCAAATTCCTCTGAAGTGTATTAACCTTCCTTTAATGTCATGCGCAAGCGCCGCGGCGTCGGCGACAACAAATTGCCGTGACTGAATCAATATTGGTGCATCGATTTTGGTCTGTTTGCGCGGCCTCCACTAATTATTTAAACCTTTTAGGCTAATTGCGGGTAATATATGTTTGTACGTCTGTGTCCACGGTTCGGTGGTGTGACGAGTGGATTGTACAACCACTTTGTGAGACGCGTTGCGGCCTGATTAGGCCGGCACGACCAGAGGTTTGGTAAGAGGTAGTGCCACACTGCATACTTGCATGCAGTCGAATTGGGCCGGCACGACCGGAGAGGTACCTCTCGCTTACAGGAGACTGGCGTAAAGTGACAGTTGTGTGCTGTCGCGTTTCGTGCGGTGTGTAAGTAGCCGGTGGCTCATGGAGGTGGGAGGAGAAAGGAGGGCAGTGCATCTGTATAGCCTGTATGCGGATGTTTGTGGGCGTCAGTAGTGGCTCCGGCTGCTCGTTTGCCCTCCTATATCGTAAAAAAAAAAAAAAAAAAGAGATCTCGTTTATCCGATATCGTGAAATCGCCGTAAAGTGCTGTGCTGTCGCGTTTCGTGCGGTGTGTAAGTATCCAATGGTGGTGGTATTAAGCCTAACTGGTGTGCTGCTGTGTTTCAAGTTGTGTATATCCGGTGACCCATGGAGGAAGAAGAGCGAAGCTGTATAATGTCTCTGCAGATAACACAAAAAACAGCCACGGCTGTGTTCTTGAGTTCTAAAACACAATTTTTTGTAAGCTATAGGGTGGCAAACGAGCAGTCATAGCCATTTTCATGAATACCGACGCCCACTTCACTCTGTACATAGAACTAAATCTAAAAAAAGGATTTTCATCCAACCTGTGTGAGAGGTGTCTATGAATAGGTCTTCCAAAATGACATTAAGGTTACTAAAACCATTTTTCGTGAAAATTTGTTGTTTGAAATATAGACGCTTCCAAAGTGGAAAAATGAGTGTCCCCCACTCTAACTTTTAAAATAAGAGAGTAAGAAATCTAGATACTATATATTCTGTAGATCTCAATGAAAACTATTAGTGAAAATTGGTTTGAACGAGATATTACAATCAGTTTTTAAGAAAATTATAATAAATTAAAAAAAAACGCAAATACAGCTTTGTCGTTCATACAAACGCTATGAAAAACCAAGTTATTTTATTTTCTGATAAAAAAATCCTATTGTTTCTTGGTAAGGAACACTCGGTATGCGAGGCCGCCTCGCACTTGGCTGGATTTTATTTATTTATTTATTTAACAGTTTATGTACACGTAAAAATGAACATAAAATCATTTAGATATATAAGTTTTGGTACAAAGGACCTGCTTATCCCATTATAGAATTTCTACCAACAGTCCTACTACAGGAAAATTCATGGTGTATTGCAATATTAATGTGTACATTTTAAAGACAAACAATAATCATAACAAATTATACATACTTATATACATACATATCATATGGTAGGTCAATAAATACTTAAATACATACATTTTTTCATCAATGAAATCAAAACAAAACCAGTCGTAGGTTTCAAAGTTTCTAAAAATAGAAAAAAATCTGATAGACTTAGATTTACACGAATATTACAACTGCAACCCTACAAAAAAGTATAGAATATAGACAGCAATATAAAAAGAAAAGACTTATAGGCGCACTAGATCTATATAGTTCCACTAGTATGCCTAGCTAGATCGGCGACTATCTAGTCCCCCCGCCCCCGGTGGGCAGGGGGACGGAGGGGGACAGAGGGGGTGCGGGGACGGGCGGCGCGGATAAGTTAAGTTGTCAGATAAGAGGTGGCTGTTTACTGTGCACTCGCCTAAGTGCAGTTGAGTCTTTTACAGCTCTCTTTGGTGCACGCTGGATGGGCCATTCCACTGCGTTTTACTTTATTACTAATTTGGCGTATTTGCAATAAGAGTTGCCATGCCACAGAATTAGGCTGGTACGACCGGGGAGGTACCTCCCGCTTACACGATAGCGGCGTGAAGTGACAGCTACAGGTATCTGTCGTAAAGGCGGACTGTGCTATACTGTCCGCACTCTACGTGCCTTGTTGCATAGCAGCCGGATTCGTCAGTACCACTGTGGAAGTACCGGAGATGTACCTCTTACTACAATTTGGAGCAGTCGGAGCCATTATCATAACCACCGACACCCATGGACATCCCACATCCATCCGCATGGAGGCTTTCAGATGCGTTCCCTCCTTTCTCCTCCCCCCTCCATGAGCTACACGATGCCTGCGGAAATTCCTGTGGTGTGTAAGTATACACACCACAGGAATTTTCGCCGGTATCGTGTAAGCGAATGGTACCTCCCCCTTCATGCCGGGCCAATTCGACTGCATGCAAGCAGCACGGTGTCTTACTAAAATCTTATCACGGTACGTGAGTCTTGATATTCATAGGACTTTATTCTTGGTATTCATGGTACATCAGTATTGGTATGGTACGTTAGACTCGGTATTCATGGTACGTCAGTATTGGTATGGTACGTCAGACTTTGTATTCATTGTACGCCATGGTATACGTGTTGGTATTCATGGTATGTCTTGATATTATTGGTACGTCAGTCTTAGTTCTTGTGGTACCTCTTTGTGCTCATGGTACGTCTTGATCTTCTTGATACGCGCAGAAGAGATCACTCTAACCAATAAAAACATTCGATTCATGGTACGTCAGTCTTAGTACTTGTGGCACGTCTTGGTATTCATGGTACGTCTTGGTATTAACGGTACGTCCTGGTATTCTATCAGCAGAATTTGTTTGAGAATTGCCCCGCGGCATGCGGGTATCTGCACATCGGCGCGCGCTCAGTGTTTTCTAATTTGTAATTAACTACGTGAACCCGGCCCCATACACCCATTATCGTTACTGAGATAGACGCGTACATACATACTTACATACATATGTACATACATACATACATACATACATACATACATACATATATACCTACATACATACATACATACATACATACATACATACATACATACATACATACTTACATACAGTATAGCATTTGAGGTAAATATTAAGAGGTCTGTAGTGCCTAGCTGCGGATATGTATGCAGCCGAATTGGGCCGCCACGACCGAGGAGGTACCTTTTCCTTTTTCTACCACTCGCGTTTTATGTGGTGTGTAAGTAGCTGGGGCCATGTGAGCCCGGCCATGGGGAAAGAATGGAGGGCAACGTATCTGTATAATCTCTATGCGGATATCTATGTATGGTAGTCATTTAATGCCTACAACTGCTCGTTTGGCCCCGTATTAAAAAAATAAAAAAGAATTAGATCTCATCTCACGTGACCCTACTTATTTAAATCAAAAAGATCGTTCACTTATAAGATAAACAAGGTTGATTTTAAAAACGAGAGGCGTAGTATTTAAGTATGCTTGTTGTAAACTTTTTTTTAATAGTTTCGGATTAACTGTAGGCACTTAAGTATGTGGTTTCATTTAATGCCTTTCGCTTGTACCAACCCTGCATAAGAGTACTGAAACTTCCGGACTTGCTCACAAACAAGACATCATTTTTTATAGTATAGGGGGGCAAACGAGCAGTCGGTGCCCTCTTCATGACTACCGACGCCCAGAGACATCCGCATACAGATACCCTCTCCTCTGCTCCCTCCTTTCTCCTCCCGC
>LUGF01039709.1:4119-30864 GCA_001625245.1 Calycopis cecrops
TACGTTTTATGCAATAAAACTTGCTAACATATTCCCGCCTCGTTTTCAGATGCCTCGCCTGTCCGGGGGGGAAGGAGGGCAGCACTGACAGCGCGCTCGACGACGACCTCACGTACGACGACCTGGACTACGGCGAAGACACCCAGGCCGTGTAATGTAGTTGAAGTCATGAATATAAGCGATGCTTCCACGCCATAACTCGCATGGTAGATCACGTAAAGGACTTGAAACATCCTTATAGGGCAGTGGTTCTTAAACGATGATCCGCGGACCACTAGTGGTCCTTGGAAGCATCTCAAGTTGTCCACAAGCCATGAGCACCTCCAGAGCAATAAACAAAATTTCCATAGCATGACGAAAATTTTGGCAATGTCTCTCAGAACTCAAAAGAAAGAACCACTGTTATATCCCTATATAGTTGTGTGTATAAATGTGCGTGTAATAAACTTAAATGCAGCACTTTAGATGAATGAGGCACATCATGTTAGCTTGAAGCATTGAATACTGAAATAATGACAATTTCATATTGAAAACATCTTTGCGTATTAAATTGTATTTAGTAACCTCAAGCCAAATTAAGTTTGTACAAAATTCACATTTCTGTCACTAGTTAGCGTGGCAGACAGAAGCTTGTTTCCTAAAAACACTTGAGCGTTACACTTCCTTTTTTTTTCGGACCTCTTACAGATGGCAGCATGATAAAACACTGCCTCACTTTCTGTTCATCGAACTAGTGAATTCTTTTCTGTCTTCGGGTTTAAGGAGACGATATGAAATGAAATGAAAAAGTTTTTATTCAAAATAGAATTACAGGAATTACTTTTTGAACGTCAACAATTAAATCTACCATAGGATAGGGAACAATAGGATAGAGGGACAGACCCTCTCTTTTCCCGCAGCTGGGAAGAAGATGCATCGGATAACTTTCAATTTTACTTACAAACACAATGTTTCTGTTTAAACTGTTACGACAGTTATATATGTATATGATGTAAGTCATGTACGATTTTCTATGCAGATGTACGTCAGCGCAGCGTTTATTTATACAAGGTTGATAAAAGCGAGAGGCATTAAATGAAACAACATATTTAGTGTATCCACGCTACACAACAAAAATCAGATCTATTGGAGCAATAGTTTAGCCACAGAAATTTTAAAGTTTTTAATCACGTCGTACACTCTGTATCATCAACTGATCGAGCACCCGGCCGAGCTTAGTCCGCTAGGGTCATTCACCCCGTGCGAGGTGTAGCCGCCCGGTACAAAGCATGATTAAATTTTTTAGCTATTTAACTTGTTTGAAAAAAGTATTTTCGTAAACTTTTTTTTAATAGTTTCGGATTAACTGTAGGCACTTATAGTATATGTGGTTTAATTTAATGCCTCTCGCTTTTATCAACCTTGTATATCAATTTAAAAACTGAAATGAAAACTGTGTTCAAAACGCTTCTATTAGAATACCTAGTGCCTAAGTAAAACGCCAGAGATTTGGCTGTTCGCAATCACAAAAACCAGCTTGGGCTAGTGTTTTACTTGACAATCTACCATGTGGGTTGTGGGGGTGGAATCACCTCTTTACTAGCCGATACGGGCCACGCCTTGCTGTGGCTGTTACAATTCTTTTTATTTTTAGGAATCGAAATAATATAGCTTATAATTTAAGTTGTTAAGTTAAGTTGTTACATGTGTTCAAATTTCATTAAAATCCATCTAGTACTTTCACTTAATTAAAAGCACAGTCTTATAATTAGGGCAGTGTTTTTAATGGATACAGACGATTTGTATTTCAAATAATGAATAATTATTTTTGGCATTAAGTATTATGTATTAAGTGTTTAAGTAACGAGAGTTATATTATAAGTACATTAAGCTGAATTTTATTCACTCGTGGTAGAGCGGAAATTCAGAAAGGATAAGAATAGAGAAAGAAAAATATATCTATCTCTATCAAGCATTTTCCGCTTCGTACGTCTGATTACTCTTTTTCTCATATGCTATAAATATAGTGATGTAGGTAACTAAATCTGAAAAAATATGATAATAAAATAATAGTATTTCTGTTTTTTAACTCCAATATATTCGGAACAAACTTTAAACACGATATTCAAATTGTATAATCTTTATTCACTTATTTAATCTACACTCGAAGGATTATTCGTATATAACAAGACAAAAATATGTATTGTTTTCAAATTGAATCTCATCTCTATGCATGACATTTAGTGCATATGCCATATTTTAAAACATCGTTTATAATAAATTTAAATTATAATATTATCATTTTACTTATAAGTTTAAATATTAGATATAAAGATATTATATTGATAACATTCAGAACAAATATACTTGAGCCAAATGAACATGTTTTTATGTTGTTGAACGGTTCATTCAGTGGCGTAATTATTGAGGCCGTGGCAAAATGTGATGGCACCTATAGAGCAGATAAAAAAGCAAGACCCTATAGAGCAGGCGTGGCTTACTTGATTCGGGCTATGATGGTCTGAACCCATGAATCCATGTGGGTTCTATATTTAACGTACTGTTTGAATTTTGCACGTAAAAATTCTTGCGTGTATGACTGGCCTTTACCATCAGCTGCATTGCATCGGTTGGCGACCCCTAATATTAATCAAGAAGAGAGAAATCTAATCATAAATATAATGGTAGTAACCATTGCGTTTTCTCTGTGGCCCCCTCGGACCGGACACCATGGCATTTTGCCGGCTTACGCCACTGCATTATAGTATCTGAGAAATGAATGTATGACTCACTGATAGTATGATATTAATTATTATTATTAACTTTAATTTAAGTACCTGTAAGAGACTGAGAGTTATATTGACCAGTGAATGTACTGATTTGGGATGTTGGCGAAAAAAAGTTCTATTACAAATGTTCAAATGAAGGTTTCGTAAATGACGCACTTGCTTGGCTGAGACTTTAATTTATGGTGAAACTCTGATAGTGAGTCTCAGACAAATGCGGAGAAACGGCCATTGACACTACTTCTACCATCTTTTTTTCGTTTTCCGATACATCTAAATAAATATATATTTTATACCTTAATCCAAATAGCACCTCTTTTATAGATGAAAATCAAGTCTCATTTTTTTATAGACATTTTTTAACATTACTTAAATGTATTTTTTAATTTCTTGAGAATAAGTAAAATATTAATTTTTTTATTTATACTGATGAGATTTGGGATACCTATGCTTCAGTAAATTTAAAAAATCACAATTTAATATGTTATGAGACTTCTTTTTACAGTTTTTTTTTTACGAAACTGCTCTTTATTTAGACTTGCGTTTTTATTCTCTTTAGACTTGCATACAATTTTTTTAAAATTATAAAAACTTAAAAAAAGTACCGAGCAAGTAAATTGTAGTCCTCAATTAGTTATTATTCTTTGTTACTGATTGAAATAGCAATATAATATTATGTTAAAATTAATTTGATTACAGTAAGACATTTACTTGTACACCCATGGTATTTGGTATTTCACCATTAGTAGTAACGGTATTGTTAAAAAAATATATTTATAACTACACTTCTAAGTAGTCATATTACACATATTTAAACTATATGTGAAATATTTATTATCTACTTAAAAATCCGTCCTTTAAAAATACCTATTTGACGCTTTATGTATTTTATATTTAAATTTGATTTATGAATTACTTAGCGTAAATGCTTACATGGCATAATAAGAAAATTGTAATAAGAATCTAACTTGCTATTAGTTACTGTCAACTCTGGCAGTAAATTTTGCTGTCAGAGTTGGCAGTAACTTTTTATCTCTTGACTTTTACCCAAGTGTATCACAAGAAGTGTAATGATTTTATTTATTTACTACTTACATATAAACTTTGAGCAATATCCAAAAAAGTCCATGTTTAATAAAGAATAATGTTCTTTACTGGGTAATAAAATTGAATCTCATATTTGTTCCAGCTGATTTAATAGTCGTATACTATTATATTTTTTTCCTTTTGTAATGTGTATCATATCCCCTCCTATTAACACATAAGATATATTTTATCCCGAAAAAATGTTCTTGTGGGATTTACGCGGATGAAACAGCGGGCCGCAGATAGTTGTATATAACTATCAAATTGAACAGGTTTTACTTCATTTAGTAAATTGTGCGACCTGCAAAACCACTCGAATAATCTATTTCTGATATTTTATATTTATAATATGTGTTTATGGAAACCAAAAAAGTGCAGCTAAATTTACAAATGGGTTATTAAAGTACAATCCAATCCAACAGCATGATGTAATTAATAACTAATTAATTAATTTTTACTTTAATTTAAATTATAACGACCTAATTTTAGCTCGTTTTTAATTTATTTTTTGACATAAGCAACTCTCAGCTGCCGAGAAAACAATAATCCAGAAAAAAAATAGTTTTAATTTGTGATAGCAGGTGTTGTTTGTTTAGAATATGTCTACATTTGTAAGTAACTTACAATTAAAATACACAGCAGGCGTACAGTACTCCTGCTGTGTATTTTAATTATAAGTTTCATAGTCACATAAGTGCCTTTGTATTATTTAGTAATTATTTTTTATACCCAATGTCAGTTGTACAATAAATTGAAATAATTAAAATATTTTGCTTTATTATTATTGATCTTCAAATAGTTATTTAATTTCTATTTAATTGGCCTATTGTGGTGGCTATGACAAATAATAAAAAATATAACAGCGGATTCCCGCTAAATAAATACAGGGTCAAATTTTGATCACCGGCCAAATTTTCAGATTTGGTTCTGAATCGATAATACATTCGATTTATGGAATAAAAAAAAATTATAAAATTATTTTTTGTCCTACGCTAAAAATATTATCGTATAGACAACTAACTCGGCACGCACTATTCATCCATTCGGCGCCAGTAGCAACGAACTCTGTATATCTCCTTGACGCGTTGCCATATGGGCTTAGCGTCCGTCAGCTGTTTGAGCCGTGAGGTCGATACGAACAACGATTGATGTATTTATAAGGACGGTTTTACATAGATTTTTATTTAACAAAATATTACAATTAGGCAATAAAATTTAAAACACTCCCTTGGATTGACGTTTACTACCTTATTTTAAAATTTCGCCGGTGAACAAAATTTAACTCTGTATAAAAATCATATATGGAAGCCTATTTTGTCATTAATTGCCAACTATATTATAAAGGTATAATAAAATCCATCCCCGCCGTTTTGTCATGTGGGTTACACGAAAAAGAAAACTGGGTCGGTTTCTATTTTGAGATTTCTTCTTTCTCAATTCATTTTCACCCATAGCTTTTTTTTTTATTTAATTTGCATTTAAGACTGACGGCTGACCTCAAACATGTAAGCGTCTAACTTAAAACCTCCTCGAACTATAAGTAAACTCCTTGCAGTAATTCAAAATTACGAAGGGTCAATAATGTTTAGGTCATAATATTAAGTCTTCATTTTTTGTCTGAGTTATAGATTTACGGTCTAGGGAGGGACAATGCTTGCTTCCCCTAGGGGACACCCCCACCTACCAAAATGGAATGGGATAAAATTACAAAGAGCCAGAATCTTATTGGTGGTTTAAATTGAAGTTGTGCAGCTCTAATAATAGCTTCCATTTTGAACTATCCGGCCACGAAAACTTGCTGAATTGTAACTTCTCGAGATATACATGTGCTCTTTCGAGACGTATGTACTTACTCTGATTCGGTTGCAACTCAGCATCTCCCAATAAAAGTTCGTAGGCACCTTGGATTTGATGATCTTTGTATCTAAAGCCAATGGAATCCAGAACAGTTATTTCTAGAATTATCTTTGTTACAATCGTTACACAAGAACTACTGAGCTTTTATGCTGTTTTCAAAGTTATTGCCGCAACCCGCAGGCCTATTAAAAATGAATCCCTTTAGTAACGCCGTCCCCACCATGGTGCAAGGCCTCGTCAAGACGGTCGGGCTCACCGCTCAGAAGCCCCTGGCTGAATCCAGACATTTTGAGCGAAGCCAATCAAATCGAGGGGGCTGCTCTTATAGGAATATAACAAGAGAAGGGGACAAAAGGACAGGAGGATCCAGGGCCGGCGTATAAATATTTTACGCGCGTCATCAAAAAAACTTAAGACGCCATAAAGCTGTGATTTATTATATGTAATAAATATCAAATATAAGGAAAAGGACAAAAATTGTGAACGTAATAAATGCTCATATAAAACTACCTAGTAGGAAGCAATTCACAAGGAGAGGTGATGGTAGAAGTGATGCTGCCCGTTGGAATGGGGAAGTGACAAGGTGAAACGAAAGTGTTTACCAAGGTAATGAGTGATATCGTGTCCAGAAGTAGGAACATTTAATTAAAAAGATATTTAATTAATAAAGACGTGAACTATTCGTATGTATGTATCTCCTCTCCCTTCCTCTTTCATAAGAGTTAGTATTATTACTTCGTTCTAGCAGAATTAGGCACAAGGGCGTCGCACAGAAGCAAGTAGGGGCAGCTTTCCCTCCTAGAGCTAAAGATCGTAATTCAAATGTTCTTTCATTTGTTCTTCAATTTAGGTACCTCATAACCTTATACCCCATACTACTGCCAAACTCCATATGAGTTTGCCTCCCTGCTGCTTTGGCTGGCGAAATCCTTAGGCGGCACGATTCCGCTCTCGGCCGATACGTATCTAATAACTGCGTGGTCATATAGTACCTACGTTTTGTAGGAGTCCGCAAGTTTGTAAATTGTAATGTTTATTTTAATATAAGCACTAGCAAGTATAGGAAATCTGTTGTTAATGTGTAATCTGTACCACTTTTACTGCAAATAAATAAATTGAATTGAATTGAATTGTTAATCCCATGAGCCTGAAAATTTTAAACTTATAAAAGTTGACATTTTTTAATTTACATTTGCAGAAGACTGCACACATTTTGTATGATATGATTAAACAATATACAGGTACAAGTGTGTAATGTTTTTTTACTGTAATATACATTAAAATTACCAAGGTTCAGATTTTTTTATCTTATTAGGTATATTATGTCACAACATGCCATATTTCATCATTCTAGGTCACCAGTTCCATAAGTATTTTTGGTAGGCAGTACCTAATCATATTTTTCCTTCCTTTTAAGTTTTCTTTCCTTTTGAGACTTTTGTCTAAAACATTAAAAATTAAGTCGCTTACCTATTAAGTGAAGAAGAACGTATACTGATTACTGTTTTTACGGTTTTTATTATTTCGTCTGTCTTGGTGTGACGTCATAAGAAGCTTCGTTACTTTTTGCCACATTCAATTTCAAATAATAACCTGCTTGTGCAATAACATTTTTAGTTTTTTTTAATTTACGATTTTCAATGTCTTTGTTTTAGTATTTGGAACAATGATATGAGATGTTGCCGTTTTTGGACGTTTATAATATGTATAGTTAATACCGTATTCTTTACGGGGTATGTACCAATAACCGAACGCATTTTTTGCAACATCACCGTTCATAATCATGTAGGCGATTAGATCATTACGTAGTTAGTTTGTTTCCGTAATTCAATATAATAATCTATTTAGTCATATTTGCTGACCGCTCGTCTCAATAAATATATTGCGGAGTCGACATAAATATAAAGTTGGATAAAGTGGCACATTGCGGGCGGCGGAGGCAGGCTGGCAACGCACATGTATAACATCTATGCGGATGTTTATGGGCGCCTCGGTAGTCATGAAAATGTTTGCAACTGCTCGTTATCATCTTTATAATCTTTATAAAAATGAATGTATGTATGTTCTTTTACCAATTTAGGCTCAATTCACACCAAAAGCGCGGCGAAGGGCAGCGAAGCGGAGCGCACTTTCAGTGTCATATAAATTTAAACTTTATTTTCATTACTGAAGTACTTATTATCGAATTCTCGCGACTTCCGCGCGGATTCCAGCGAATGCTCGAGCATTCCAGCGACTTCGCGGGAATCTACGCGTCTCGTTCGAGTTTCTCATGCGATAATAAGTATTATAATAATTATTGTAAAGTTGAAATTCATACGACACATAAACTGCGCTCCGCTTCGCTGCCCTTCGCCGCGCTTTTGGTGTGAATTGACCCTTAGACTAATGGCGCCCCGCGTAGCACGCAGGGTAGGTACTGATAGTATTACATATAAAAAGTTATATTTACATTTTATTTGTGTAAAATCCTACTAATATTATAAAGGTGATAGTTTGTAAGAATGTTTGTTACTCTTTCACACAAAAACTACTTAACGGATTTTCATGAGACTTTACAGTAATATAGGTAGCTTTAATATCAGAATAACATATTATGTAATTTAAGAGAGACGAACTTCTTAGCATTCCATGGATTCACCGTGCGGGTGCCGGGTCCATCGTGTGGCAGAGGAAGTAACCCCGAGTAGCCCCGGGACTTGTGATTCCGGGTGTAGGTTTAAGAGGCCTCTTTGTGATGATCATCAACACTCACCTTTACTACTCAGGCTTACTCCCCCTACCTAGCCATATTTCATAGGAGCCTGTTAATGCAGCTTTAGATACCCGTTCTAAAGTAGAACTTACTGCAGTTCTCGACAGGCCAAGGTCTTTTAGTAGGTTGTAGAGAGATTTTGCTGGTATACCTCTCGCTCCCACTTCTACCGCGTATAAATTAACCGTATAGTCATTTTTGGTTAGTAAATTTATTAAATCGTAGTATTTATTTGATTTTATTGCGTGGTCTTTAGGTATGTTTGTTTCCCACGGTACCGTTAATTCTATAAGGATGATATGTTTATTTTTTCGGCTAAAAAGGAATATATCTGGTCTAGATGACGAAACACCAACATCCTCTGGAATTTTATAGTGCTTTTCATACGTGTCCATCAAGATGATCCAATCAGGTGCAGGACCTAGGATTGAGAAGGGCTTATTACTCTTTGAATGTACAGATGAGCCTGCTTTTACAAAGCGAATTTCTCTTCTATTTATAGTCAATCCTTTTTGGGCTCTAGCTACCGAGAGACTAACAGCTTCACGTATGATTTGTAGTACTCTATCATGGCGACGTGAGTAATGACCCCTATCTAGAAGTACCTTACACCCCACCAGTAAATGCCTGGCCGTACCTATTGCTTCACCACAAGTATAGCAAGATTTTTCAGAAGCTTTTCCCCATCTTACTAAGTTACTCTGATCTGGGAGGGTCATCTGGAAGGCATTTAGATAGAATTTCAGTAAGGCGGGTGACCAGTCATGTAATAAGGTACGCCACTTCAGAGCTAATGGGATACAAAACTCGCCAACGGTTAACCACTCATTCTGCATTTCCAGGTTCATTGCGTGCACTTTGTAATTGTCATTTTGAATCATTTTTGAAGTTCGAAATCCACGCGGGCGAAGCCGCGGGCGGAAGCTAGTCTCATATAAATAGGTCGACTAGTTTTGGAGATTAACCCGCCCAAATTAATATTAAGATAGGTACTAAGGAAGTTCAGCGTGAATAGTTCAAATTAACGTTTCTCATCATCGTCAGCCTTCCTTCGTGCACTATCGAACACCGTGACGACGGATTCCATGCCTTCTTTTTTCACTCTGTTGAAGTGTTCATGTTACTTCTAAGAAATGACGTCTGACGTGATATTAATAAAATAAAAATAAAATGTTTAATGTTGTAATAAACTATATTAACCGAGTTTATTTCAGACAAGGTCATTAAAATAAACAACAATAATAAAAAAATCGCAGGAGGATAAAATACGCACACACGACAGAACTCAAAGTTCCATGCCCACCATCTCGATATTCCTAAATGTATTACTGTGCGGTATAAACGCCATTTTTTACCGCGTACAACAGTACTATGGAACCAGCTGCCTTCCTCGGTATTTCCGATCCGATACGACTTTGGGATCTTCAAGAAAAGAGCATTCCTCTTCCTTAAAGGCCGGCAACGCGTCTGCAAGACACCTAGTTTTGCGGATGTCTAAGGGCGGCGGGGGCGGTAGTCACTAAGCACCTGCTCGTTTGCCCCCTATATCATAAAAAAAAATACATCTGATTATACATATATTTTTAACTTCCTATTTATATGGTATGCGTTTTCTCCCATATGCGTGAAAACGGGGGTGGGGGGAGTATGGTCTCTTAATTACTTATTAAATAAATACGAAATACGAGAGCGATGTACTAGCGCCTCGGAGCTAACCTAACTAAGAAGAAAGAATGACCGACCCCAAATGAGAATTTTTGTAACAGCTAATTTAACTCTTATTATCATGGCCAGAGAGTGGTCGACAAACTGTAACAGCAGTAGCAATAGTATTGCTCACCTAGTCAGTAGTCAGGTCAAATGCTTAGATTTTAGCTTTCAGCATAGGTTTGTATTTACCCTTTCAAGAGAAATATTATTAAAATTATAATTAGTATACAAAATTATGTAACCTCTCTTATTAAACTTCTCCCAGCGATTATAGGTACTTTGTTGCACGTAAAAAAATCCAGAAGTACATGTGCGTCACCAAAAAAAAGGATATTCATTACATCACGTCTTGTTCGTACAGGTCGCAGAGTGAAAAGGAGGCCGGAGCCCTTACTTGCGCTGCTCTAGGGATATTATACCGGTTCGACAGCCATTGGGTTGTTTGCTTGCCCAAAGGTGGTCGAATCGGCGTATCTGAACAACTGACAGATTCAGATGTATTGTTTAATAATGTGGGCCGATCCCGGCGGCACTGCAATGCCGGGCCAACCCGTGACGGGAGTGGAGCGAGCCCCGAACATCCCGTCGAGTTAAAAAAATCAGTTTAATATACTGGTCCCGCAGTGCGGGAACTTTCAGATATTAAGCTGAAAAGAACAGATACTACACTTTGATCTTAGCCAAAAGGCCGAGAAGCGATAACTCAGTCTAACACTATGAGGAGGGTCATGATTTGAGAAATGTTTTCGCTAGCGCGATGTAGAAATTCGACCAAAACTAACAACGACATCTAGTATAGAAATTCAACACATATGTGCATAGTTTATATAAATAAGACAATAGATGTCGCTTTTAATACATACTAAGCATATTTTATAATAATTTAGCTAATATTATATTAATAGTATTAGAAACCTAGGAATAATAAACATACCAAAAATAAGCTATTAAATAGACCCAAAAAATATCTTTGATTTTATAGAGTTTCAGACATACAAAGTCAAGAAACGTTAGGTCCCCTAAATAGACAGTATTAAAAATAAAAGCTTATTGAATTTAATATTTAATTAAAATATGATTTTTTAAATCATTATATAGTGAAATAATTTGTAAATAATCAATACTTAATTTTATAAATTAAGTATGTAGGTATGAATATTTGATTTGAAAATTGAGATAAATATTTATCAGAATAAAAAATAAAAAATTGTATAAGTTTTTTGATCACTGATAAACATTCTGGAATGGTTTATGTAAACTTGGAAAATAGCCCATTGTTTTTGAATTTTTTGTGCAAGCTGCAAGCTCATTGTATTATTGAAACGTTTTATTAAAATAAAATATGTTTTAATTAAAAATCTTATATTTTGAAAAAACATAAAAAAACTGTAGGAGTTTGTCTAGATCTATTAAGTATACGTCGAAATAATAATATACTTTTAGTCAAAAACTTGACAATTTTCAGCCAAATATAACTTCCAAAAAGTACGGTCTACATGTTTAATGTGTATTGTGTGTGCTTTGTGTGTGTTAAAAGTACAAAATGTTTCAACATCGTGTTTGGTAGATACTGGGTTTTGCAAAATGATAAAACACAACACTTTTAAAGTGTGTATTATTTTAAAGTAGTAACAAGTGGAAGTAAGAATTGCGAATGACAAAAATTTTATAAGTATTTGTAATTTTCGCGACACTTGAATTTTACGGAAGCTGCTGATTGGCCGAGTTTGAATGCGGACGACTTTCGGTGTTGCCAAAATGTCTGGACAGTGTTAATATATGTTTATTTTCTATATACATAAGAGAGTAATATGTATGGATAAAGAACTAAAACAGGCGTTCCTTTATCCTTGTAAACAACAATAGTTCTAGCCCTAAGCCCGCCGATAGATAGATAGACGGACGAAGAGTAGAATATTATTTATTAGAAGAGGAACAAAAATGAGATATGTTTTCCTTTCAATAGACTTCCTTCAATCATTAGGGTTGCCAGTTGGCTTGCCAACCGTCCCGCAATACGCGGGACGTCCGGCGCCCTGCAATATGGTAAGAGGTAGTGCCACACTGCATGCTTGCATGCAGTCGAATTGGGCCGGCACGACCGGGGAGGTACCTCTCGCTTACACGAGACTGGCGTAAAGTGACAGCTGTGCTGTCGCGTTTCGTGCGGTGTGTAAGTAGCCGGTGGCCCATGGAGGTGGGAGAAGAAAGGAAGGTAGCGCATCTGTATAGCCTCTATGCGGATGTTTGTGGGCGTCGGTAGTCATGAAAATGGCTCCGGCTGCTCGTTTGCCCTCCCATATCATAAAAAAAAAAAAAAAAAAATATGCGGGACGTCCCGCTTCTGAGCCCCTATTCAATACGACTCGCTTAGGGTGTGTGTGGGTCTAAATTATCCCGCTTTTCGACCACCACCGATAGCCGACTGGCCATATGATAGGCCACGCAAAAAAAAAATATTTAGAAAGTACCTAATTTAATTATTTTACTCATTACAATATTTGGTTCACGACGCCTAAAAAAATCGATGCACGATGCGCGTGCATTAGACTGTGAGCGGTTGTATTGTATGTTGTAGTCTACCTCGCGGCCTAAAAAAAAACTCATTCACGCTAATCCCACGACTACAATCGCCCGTCACTAGTTGGGTCCCGCTGTTGTAATCCTTGTCCCGCATTTTAAATCATTATTTCAAAATGAAAAAGCTTGACACAGGCTCAAATTTAGTCGGACATTTTGTCCTGAAAGCCTTATGCACTTAATTCTTATGCACGCATAGTAGTGTCTTTAAAAAACGCTCGCAAACTATTTGGTAAACTCGTCTAAAGCGGAAAACCTAACAAAAGCGAGAATGGTCGGCCTTGTGTAAATTTGGCCTTACACAACTGTAAAAAGCTGGCCATGTCCGGTGAAATACTGACACCTGGTAACCGTATCAATGATAGCTTTAGTTTTTAAGAATGAAAGTATGGTATACATAGTTATCCCGCTACGAACAGAAGGAAACGCAAATGTAACATAATATAGAGCTTTGACACAGTGATTTTTTTTTTTTATTTATTTAAATAGGACACCTGCAGTTCACACATTAATACATTAATAACAAACAATTTAAAAAACAAATTCTGATGTGTGTACTTTTGTAGGTGACACAGCATTTACATATGTCAGATTTGATGTAAGGTCAATAATAAATAATTTAAAAAAAAAAATAAAATAATTAAAATCCAAATAAAGTAAGTACAAAAATGTCAGAATGAAAAGTAAGGAGTAATGCATAATAATATAAAAAATGTCATAATAGAATAGCTAAAATTTGCATCAAAATACCAGTAATGAGTCAATGATATATTATTTAACTTATTGATTAATTAATTAATTGGACCGAATAAAAATTATTTAGATTTAATATTTATTAAAGTGAATTAGTATTTTTCTTCTATAATTATTAAATGAGTCATGAAATATGTCGATGTCGATGTCAGTATTGCAAATAATATTATATATATTGCACATTCGCGCTATTGGTGCTTGCGACCCCAAATTGGTTTTGGCAGGAGGTCCACCTAAAAGTTTGGTAATTGGGCGACGAGGCATATTGTAAGGAACGCTTATATAACGCAGTGATAAATGTTATGTGCTCTAGGGCTCAGTGAGGTTCCCTTTGTATGGCGACCCTCTAGTCCAGTGGTAAATCAGGCGCTTTGCACTCGTCAGATCTCACGTTCAAAGCTTGCAAAAATTTTGGTTTTTTTTTTCTTTTTAATTTAGTCAAACTTACCAAGATATGTTACCTACACTAATTATACTTATAACTAATTGCTATATATAATACCACCACCACCACCGCTTGTCAATTAATTGTACCCACTATGTGTGTACTATGTGTGTTCTCAAATAATATTTTATTTTTACTTTATGCCTTATTGGTGACCTAAACACAAGCGTCTTTCTTGCTATTTGAACAATGTTTAGTTTGGTTTAGCAGTTATAAGATACATGCAAACTACAAACGGTACGAAATAAATATTAAACAGCCATATCTATCGTCAAGGTGTTGCGTTATTAACTGAGACGAGCCGCCACTCACTGCATTCACATAATTCCAAATTATTTATAGAGGGCGAATCAGCTGAGAGTTGCGGCCACAGACCGTTGAGCGGCGCGCGTGTAGTCTGTGGCAACTAGCACGGCCGCCGGCATTCGCGCGCGCGCGGATCTTTGCGATCGTCAAAATAATACACTTGTGAATACACTTAAAAACTCGTTCGTCGTGTTATGTTTACGTATATTATATCGACAATTAACATATTCCAATGTTAATTTTTTAGCTAGAACAAACCTATTGTGATTGTGATAAATGGCTGTATGATTTTTTTGTGTTACTCTTTTGTGGATAGTGATTTTTTGTTGTTGTTTGGCTGCGTGTGAAAATGAGGAGCGATCTCATGTCGCCAACCGAGTTGGAAGGAGCCGACTACCTTCTGTCATCAACTATGCGAATGGAGGATAGTTTTCTACAGATTCTCGGTGAGTTCCTTATCAAAATTACAATCGTAGTTTAAATAATATCAATGATCGTGATAATATGCGAAATATATTAGAAACAACCCAGAAAACACAGTAATTGTTTTAAATTGTATAATTTAAAGTAATGTAGTGATCTAGAAAGACGCTGTTGGGCATTGATGATTGAATAACATACTTAGAATATACGTATGCCTATATGGACAGGCTTAGAATGTATAGTAGGTATATAAGTTTAAACGCTAATTCCCGAAAAAATGGATAACAGGGTACATAATACGTAAGAAATTAAGTTTTAATTTCTTACTATGTGCTATCGTTTTGAGATCAAATTGCTAATGATGATGATTATAGGAAGCAAAGATAACGACTAGGTATAGTGGCGCCTCCGAATGCCATTAAGAATATTTCAGTTCTCATTGTTTTTTAAAACGTGATATTTTTTAATGCGATATTTAAATCTGTGGGTTGACATTGGAAAACGACTGCAAATTTGATTTTTCGAAAGTTGAAATATTTTTTTTTATGTTTCTTATCATACGAAGGTATACTTATAAGTAGAACTTGTTTATATAGAAAAATAACAACAGTCAAAAAACATTCTAAATATAGCTAATCTTATACATTAGCTATATTTAGAATGTTTTTTTGGTATCAAAATCGTACTTGTACCATACAGTATTAAGAACTGTTTTCTGCGGTTTTCACATTTTGATGAAGGCTTACTTAAACTAACGAATGTTAGCAGCTTTTTTTCAATTTAGAACTGTGGCTATTTTTTTCTATGCATTTTCATACAGATGCTCCGATGGGCAGAAGTCGATGTCCGTTAAAACGTATTCTAAATACATCCTAACCCATTTTAAAGTCATCTTTAGCATTGGCTAAAGATAGGGTTGCCATCTCAAAAATCTGTCAACCAGGACAAGGCACGTAAGAACCCCGGATTTCTGAGCTTCCTACCCGGACGTTAGAAAATAGTATTTTTCATTAGATACTCAGAAGAATAAAATATAATTTTAATGGTCATATATCAATTATTATTTATTTTAATGCTATTTTAAACTAAATGACGAACTTAAAAAAATACTTCCAGTAACCATTAACATTTCTTTTAAATCTTGAAATTTTTAGTCTTAGTTTTTTGAATCAAATCAATCATTCAAAAATCAAATAAATCAAATCAAAATCCGGACTACAAATAAAACCCCGCCCGGACGCTCCCTGGACGTCCTCTAAACTAGGACAAATCCGGGGAAACCCGGACGGATGGCAACCCTAGGCTAAAGATGACTTTAAAATATTATGATTCATTTAGGACAACTTTGCATAGTACCTACACTGAAACATAAATTATAAAATTATTTATCGACTTCAATTCATTTTATTTTAGTTTCAAAGATTATGCACTTAGGTATCGCAAACCTCCTTATTCGCCACGAATCATTAGCCTAGCACCTACTTATTTTGTAACGTTTTGCAAATAATTAAGAATGTATTTCGTTTATAAATATTTGACTAGACATTATGATTAAAGGTTTTTTGAACCGTAGCAGTAATTTATCTGTAGATTAAATAGGTAAGTTTAGCAGAAAACTTTTAGAATGCGATGTGCGTGTGTAAGTCACTAAACTCCTAAACGACTGTACCTATTTTGACGAATTTTTTGTGTGTTGATTGTTGAAGGGAATTTGAGAATGGTTTAGATTCACAAATTAGAATGGCAGATGGCGCTGTACTCAGTGTCTGAAATATACAATATTTTATTTTAATTGGGTTGACAATTCGCCATATTGTTATACGTTACCATGACAATTTATTTTTCAAGACGACAACGTTTGTCGGGCAGCTAGTATACCTATATACATCAAATAATAGATAAGTCGGCCAATCAGTCCATTGGCCAGGCCATGTTTTTATGGTATCAGTCTATCTATCAAACAACAACATTATCAAACAAGCTATCTCAGACTACCGAATTACATCACTCGCACGTTTCATTCCTTCGCTGTAGGCCACCGAAAACTGCCCGGTAGTGTCAGCCCGATTAGCCTAGATTGCAATGGCACTAATTATATTAATGTTGCTCTATAATAAGATCTGCATATCTCTCAGCTAGTCTAAACGGTTGTCGTAGTCGAAATTCGATCGTAGGACATTATTAATTATTGTTATAATTTTACAATGCGAGTTAGACCTCGGAGGTACGGGTCGGGTCGTACGGAGAGGTACCTCACGCTCACGATATCGTCGCATTGACAGCTGTGTTTTTTTTTCGGATGGACCTCTCGGTCAAGTTTAGATTGTCAAATTTTCGTCGGACTAGTGAAGACCATTTTGTATTCGGGTGACGTCTACCTGAATCGTTTCGTCCTATTTAACCACGCGTTTAGTGAAGTGTTTGCCATTTGTTTTACTCGTGTTTGCTTTGTTCCACTGTTTAGTATTTACAGTACAATCCACTGCCGTGTACTTATCTGCTCCAAGTACCAGTGTACTAATTGCAAGTACTGTTAGGATAGTCACTTAAGAGGATACTGTCTATAGGGACTGAGTCTATACTTTTTACGCATGTGGACTTGTATGCCAAAAATTGTGAATGGTTTGTACAGTTAACAAATTTTCGACAGTTTATAATCTCGCGAGTTATTTTGTAAACTAACGGTTTTACAATCTTACAGTGACATACCTATCCTACAAATATTATAAAGGCGAAATTTTGTGAGAATGTTTGTTACTCTTTCACATAAAAACTACTGAACGGATTTTCATGAAACTTTACAGTAATATAGCTTTCATATCAGAATAACATAATAAGTTAAAATTTTGAATCATTTTTGAAGTCCGAAATGCACGCGGGCGAAGCCGCGGGCGTAAGCTAGTATGTATATATATGTAGATATAATTCAGCACCAAGTGTCACGCTCATTACAGATTTATATTACTTCCACCACGTTCATTACCTACCCACTCTTTTATAACACGTTGAAAACGAAAACAAGTACAGTACAGTACAGTCACGAGCAATAATATATATATACTTACACTTTAGTAAGTACCTTGTCATAATTAGTATTTTTGAAATTCCTTATTATTGCTTTTACTTATCAAAGAAAGTTATTGTGACAGGGTACTAAAGTGTATAACATATTATTGCTCGTGACTGTACCTAGTTAATGTTGATACGTGTAGTAGGTAGGCATATTAGCATAACTCTAGTTCATATGCGTGCATAGGGTAATTAACTTCTCCAAGGTCCCCTCAATGGATCTAACTCAAGAGCACTTACCTCCGAATATTATGTACGATATTATAATAGTGAATAGCTGATCCGACAGGCGTTGTCTTGTCATTATTGTAAAACATGTTGTCATGGTAACATGTTATTTTATGTGGCCGAATTATCAACCCGTTACTTTACCCTACAATCGTGTATTTCAAGTCGAGATACCGACTGCCGCATTATGATATATATTGGTAAAAATAGCCTATGTGTTACCGAAGACTAATAGCGATGTACCTATATACTTAACAAAAAAAAAATCACCCAGTAGGTAGTTTTTTGTAGGAAAGCCTTACAACAGACAAACAAACAAAATATTTCTACACTTTTATTATATGTAATACTTGGTGTATTTGACAGTAACGTAAGTAAAGAGTGGCAAGCCGGCAAATTGTCACGGTCCCCGGTACTAATCCAATCGGATTTTTTTTGCCGACCCAGAAGCTAGTCCTACATGTAGGCACCTACCTGGTGCCTATGATGTCCTGGTGCCATCGTTGGCACAGACGATGATTTAAATAAAAATTTCGAGCGTAAGCAAAAAAAATGTAACTTCCGTAAATGTTGTTTTTATTAAAATGTTTTATAGTATTTAATGCTTTCACCGAATTATAATCTGGTTTAAAAGTAAATTGGCGTGCGAAGTCGAGGCGTGCGAAGTCGAGGCAAGTGGCTTGTGTATATACAATGATAAGACACAGAAGCTGCAGTGTTGAGACGTTATCAAGTCATTGCTCATATCCTGTGTGCCGTGTGGAGACAATGGCAAATGCAATGTTTTCTTACGGACTGTTGTTCGAAAAATAACTATAAGCCAACTCGCGAAGCTTCGCTTTTTCAAACAGTTTTTCTAGTAATTTTTAAACTTATCATATCTTTTTTAAGTGAACTTTCTAATGTAGTTTAGTTGATTGTAGTTCACTTTATATTTTTTATATATTATATTTTCTCTGAATTGTAATAAATAATGTCAGATATAATATGTTATTACTCAAAGTATTTACACTTCTTTTGCGTATCTTCAACTGAAGCTGAACTTTCGTAACAGATTTTATATCTACACTCTACAGCTATCGTCCGACGACCGAAAAACCGACATACGATAATATTATACTGTAAGTAAATAAAATTGGTATTCTAGATACAATTTCGTTTTTTTTTTAATTTTCATTTTTTAAATAGGTATGTTTTGCCTTTGCTGTCATTCGTATGGAACGTTTAGGCATTGTGTAAGAATCTTCTTTCTTCTCTTTCTTATTTTACTATGGTTACTTTAAGAGAACGACCCTAGTTTCTATATTCTAGTTAAGCTTTGCTAGTTTTAAAATTATTAAATCTTCATCAAAACGAGAAAACCACATAAAACTTCAATTAGTGTTTAATTATTGTCTTTATAGACTACTGGACTGCTTCAACTGAAATTAATTCAAGTCATCATCACTATAATAAAAAAATTTGTCCGATGCTTCATTTAGAACTAGCTGACGCCCGCAACTTCGTTTATGTGATCCGTTTTTTTGCCGCAGTCGGTTAAAAGAAGTATATAGCCTTCATCGCTAAATGAACTAACTAATACTGAAAGATTTTTCAAATTGGACCAGTAGTTCCAGAGATTAGCGCGTTCAAACAAACAAAAAACCAACTCTTCAGCTTTATAGTATAACTAGCTTCCGCCCGCGGCTTCGCCCGCGTGGATTTCGGACTTCAAAAATGATTCAAAATTTTAACTTATTATGTTATTCTGATATGAAAGCTATATTACTGTAAAGTTACATGAAAATCCGTTCAGTATTTTTTGTGTGAAAGAGTAATAAGTATCTTTACAAACTTTCGCATTTATAATACTAGCCTCCGCCCGCGGCTTCGCCCGCGTGGATTTCGGACTTCAAAAATGATTCAAAATTTTAACTTATTATGTTATTCTGATATGAAAGCTATATGACTGTAAATTTTCATGAAAATCCGTTCAGTAGTTTTTGTGTGAAAGAGTAACAAACATCCTTACAAACTTTCGCATTTATAATATTAGTAAGATTAGTAGGATTAGTATATATTCATAGACATAGATACATCTTTATTTAGATAGATATTTTATTTATTGGATTTTACTATTTAAAAAATGATATAAGGCGATGGAAAAAAATCGTGTGAAATAGTAACGGTGAGCGTAACGTGTTACCGCGCAACATATCGTAGGAGTAAACTGGTATCTCGTGTTAGACGTGTTCCCTGAACCAAGAAGACAAATTGTCTTCGCGGATTCAACGCATTCAACGGACTACCGTTGAATTATTAAGGCGATTGCAATAATATTGCTGCCAATAGTAGGACCATCCGAAAAAAAAATGAAAAAAAGTTAGAAGTGACATACGTGATATATTTGTTTTTTAGCGAATTTCCTTCTCAAAAATCAAAATAATACTTGGGCTGATAATAATTACTTGATTATTACATTTCGCTCGTTATTTTTAGATTATTATCTTTGCCATGGTACGCTGCCCATGTTCTTAAAAACCATGAAGAGAGAAAACGCAAATAACTGCTTAAAGCAGTTACATATTTTATTTTATATACACAACTTTTTTGGAACGTGCAGAATAGGTTAAGTAATTTTTTATAAGGTATTAAATTTAAAATTACGAAAGATTAAAATATCTAAGTGGGTATAAAATTAATGGCTTCTTGGCGAATCGTAGTGGATTTAAGGAAATAATTTTTAAAATATTTTCCTTATGTAAAGAATGAACGATTTGAAATTATATAATTATTTTCAATGTAAATGTGTTCAATTTTAAACAAGATATTGTTTTATTGATTTCTATTTGTGACAAAGTACCGGATAAGAATAGAGCGGGACCTGTCATCATCATCATCAGCATCATCATCATCATCACCACTACCACCACCACCACCATCAGCATTATCGTCTTCGTCATCATCATCATCACCACCACCTCCTTCATCTTCATTCATCATCATCAGCATCATCATCATAGTCATCACCACTACTACCACCACCCCTACCACCTCCTTCATCATCATCATCATCATCATCATCATCATCATCATCATCATCATCATCATCATCATCATCATCATCACCACCACCACCACCACAACCACAACCACAACCACAACCACAACCACAACCACAACCACCACCACCACCTCCATCACCTCCATCTCCTCCATCATCATCTTCATCAGCCTGGGGACGTCCACTGCAGCGGGATACCACATTGGCTTCTCCCATAGAGGGTCACATGTCACGGTCACGAGCCACCTGCACCCAGCGGCTCCCCTCCACTTTAACCAAGTCGTCAGTCCACCAGCCCATAGCAAATTCTATTCACAAATCAAGGCATTTGCTGTCATTTCCTCTCATTCTCAGTCTTAATTTTATAGTATACCTAACTGTGCCCCGCGATTTCACCCGCGTCACATAATTAAAAACTTCACCCCCCATTTCTATCCCTTAAAAGTTAACATTTCAAAAAAATCTCAAAAACCTACGTGTACTTTGCTAAATAATATCACGTGATAAAATTGAAAATTCATAGGATACGATTCTAAATTTTAATAACTTGTATTAAATTAATCTTAATATTTAAATTATTGAATTTGCCATAATATGCGATGCGTTTAAGTTATTAGTGCAAATTATGACTGTGTAAAATGATAATTAGCTATTATTTCAACGTTATATTATTTATTTTCTTTTTTAATTATCCTATTTTATTATCCTATTAATATTATAAATGCGAAAGTTTGTATGTTTGTTTATTTCTTACTTCTTCACGCAAAAACTACTGAACCGATTTTCATGAAATTTGGCACACGCGTAGAGAGTAACTTGGATTAACACATAGGATAAGTTTTCATCCCGAAAAATGCTCCTGTGGGATGCTAGGGGATGAATTTCCACGGAATCGTTATTTACGCGGGTGAAACCGCGGGGTGCAGCTAGTTGTTTATAAATATTGTTTTGCACGCCATATAATGGCAGATGACGAATGATGATGATGAATGACACTGTTACCTTCTACTACCACATTCTTCGTGTATTGGCAAATAAAGATTCTTATTCTTTACCTAAGTAGCGTAGCAATGTTATTGTTTGCTTGCCGAAATTCCGATTTCCCGTAGGAATGAGCGATTTTACCACAGTAAAAAATGTTTCAGCGTTGTCAGGCTCAAATACTATTTTAACATCGCTCCCAATCAGTTTTTCGTACATATATTCAACTAGCTGCGCCCCGCGGTTTCACCTGCGTAAATTTCGATCCCGTGGAAAATAATCCCATGCCATCCCATAGGAACATTTTTTCGGGATAAAACTATCCTATGTGTTAATCCATGTTAGTCTCTATGTGACATGTGTGTGCCAAATTTCATGAAAATCGTTTCAGCAGTTTTTGCGTGAAGGAGTAACAAACAAACAAACAAACATACATACAAACTTTCACATTTATAATAATAATAGGATGTACATAAAAGGGCATACAGACAAACATTCATTTTTATATTTTTTTTTTGTTTTCCCCACGTAAGTTTCGATCCCGTGGAAATATATAGAGATAAAAAATTTATGTTGGCCGATACTCATATCTACTCGGTAAGCACACAAAATTTCATGAGAATCGGTCCAGCCGTATCGGGGGAGCAGGTGTATAGTATCTAATATTGTCCCACGTCACACGAGTATGCAGTCTTATCTTATTAATATTATAAATTGCGAAAGTTTGTATGTTTGTTTGTTTGTTACTCCTTCACGCAAAAACTGCTGAACCGATTTTCATGATTTCGATGACGAATTTGGCACACACATAGAGGGTAACTTGGATTAACACATAGGATAGTTTTATTCCTAAAAATGTTTCTATGGGATGATTTTCCACGGGATCGAAATTTGCGAGGGAGAAACCGCGCGGCGCAGCTATTATTTGTAAAAAAAAAACCTTGTTATACTATGAACTCATTACAAATTTAGCGAAAAGTGGATTTAGTTATATCTTTTATAACTTTTGCACAAAATTGTTTTAGATTAGATATGCGATATTATTAGGATAATTTATATGCTATATCTATGTGCTAATAAAGGTTATTATGGGTTTATGACATAAGATACTATCTACTGTACAAACTAGCAACAAAAAAAATTATGTCTGTCGATTGACTTAATATTTTTAGTTCAAACTTGTTTTCTATTGACGCTATCGTAGTACTTCCTTGCTATAGCTATTTGCTAGTATTTGCTTGGACAAACTTGATTAAAAAAACATATAATGCTCAGTCAATGTACCTACGAATTTGCGGGAAATAATGATTTCAAATGCGGGACAAGGGCTACAAAAACGGGATCCAGCTCATTTTGTTTGAAATACAATAAAAAAAAACTGTCTTTGCAAATCTGAATAATGAGTAAAATTATAATAATAGTTTAATAAAAGGGAGTTATAAATTACTTTATCTACACTAATGTTGTAACATTCTACTTATGTTTTCAATACTTGACTTATAACAACTACTGTTATAGCTCAGACAACAAAAAACTCAATTTAAGCAATTTGACATGATGTTATAATATTCAAATCGATATCGTAAAATCTCATTATAACACTGTGTGAGAGCGAGAGAGAGAGAGTGAATGGTGAGAGAGCCTTACGTCAAAATCCTTAACAGCGCGCGCTCGCTCCTGATTGGCCCTGCGCGCGCTGCAGCTGCGCTCTCATTGGTTAGATTTTAATGGCGGCCAGTTCGACAATACACGTACGCTTGAATTTAATGTTTCGCAATGTTTTATTAATGGATTAATTGCATTAGTGAAGATAAAGTGGTGTATGCAACCGCATATAACACGGGTATTAAAACACTCGTTAACTATTTTGAAACTCGCTTCGCTCGTTTCAAAAACTCACACTCGTGTTTTAATGCCCTTCATTATACGACAGTTGCATAAACTACTGTTTTAAATGAGTTATTTATTTCTTAACATTTGCGTGGCCTACCATTCGGGCGGCCGAGGCTATCCAGTGGTGGTCGTGTGCAGCCTAGTATGTGGATGCACGCTGGGTTTGTAACTAATTACTAAGTAACAAAGAAAAGCGGGACATTGAGCGTTTCGCACACACCCTGAGGGGGACGTATAGCGAATTGATGAGGATCTTAGAAGCGGGACATCCCGCGTATACCGGGACGGTCGGCAAGCTGAGTAGAAGCAGTCGCTACTTAAGTCAGGACATCCTTTTAAGTCTTGGCAAAAATATTCCTAGTATAATAATGATTCCTGCCGACTGTATTTTTAGGGTGCCGTACCCAAAGGGTAAAAACGGGACCCTATTACTAAGGCTCCGATGTCCGTCCGTCCGTCCGTCCGTCCGTTCGTCCGTCCGTCGTCCGTCCGTCCGATTCGTTGCCCTCCTTGATCTCCCCCACTGGGCCACCGGTTACTCACAAACCGCACGAAACGCGACAGCGACGCTGTCACTTTACGCCGGTATTAAGTGAGCAAGAGGCACTTCCCCGACGTACTGGCCCAATTCCGTTGCATAGGAGGATGTAGTGTCATGCACCATGCATGGCACTACTTCCTCCTATGCAGCATGGCATTACCTCTTCCTAGTAGCCGCTTACGCTTATCCAGTGGCGTAGCGTGCTCTGGCTAGGCTTCGTATGAAAATTCGGTTGGGGGCCTTTGGGAAGTTTTTATTAATTTTCGCTTATGCACATTGGGGGCCTGGTGATACGGGCTACAGCTAGGGTTCCTACCTCTCCCGGAATTCCGGGGGTCTCCCGGATTTAAGCACTGAAAATTAAAATCTCCCGTCTCTCGGAAGGAATTTAAAATATACAAAATTCTCCCGCAATAACAAGTTGTTCAAATGTAACGACACGCTAAGTCCAAATGAAAAGGAAAGAAATCTTTTAAATGAAGTCAAGGCCGAAATACAAACATTTTGAGGGTTCTGTAGTAAACAAGGAACCCTTATAGTTTCGCCATGTCAGAGGCTACAAGTACAAGAAAGCTGTAATTACAAATTTGGTATGGGTATGTAGGCTAATCATGACAAAAAAGTGTTTGAAAAAAATCTTGAAAAAATATTTTTTTGGAGTAGCTCCCATTTAAAATCTGCGCCCTCAAATTAGTAGACAACAAGAACAGGAACTCCATGTAAGAAAAAAAAACTTCAATTGTTGTTTCCGAGCATTTATAGTAAAAAAAATCAAAGCATTACACTCAATTTCGAGATAAACACTGCAAATCCGACTATTATTATAAATGAGAAAGTTTGTATGTTTGTTTGTTACTCCTTCACACAAAAACTGCTGAATCGATTTTCATAAAATTTGGCACATACATAGTTAAAAACTTGGATTAACACATAGGATAGTTTTGATCTTATGTGTTAATTCGATCCGATCCGGGATGATTTTCTATTTTCCACGGTATTGAAATTTACGCGGGTGAAGCCGCGGGGTGCAGCTATACAATATAATATTCTCTAGAGTCTAGAACAGTGATTCTCAACCTTTTTTTTGTTGCGGCACATATTTAACGATTTTAAAATTTGGCGGCACACAAAAAAAAGAGATAAAAATTATTTACTTACTACAACACACTTCATAAATAGTTTATGAAAAAATATTTAAATATACGAAATACTACAATAATAACTTTTTAAATATTTTTCTTTTTAAATGATATAATTTAATAATATTAACATTAATATAGGTATATTTGCAAAATTTGGCGGCACACTTTTGAAATTTGGCGGCACACAAAAGTGCCGCGGCACAGTGGTTGAGAATCACTGGTCTAGAACATAAGTGGTTTCCTTTAGTTAGATCATACCTACGTTTATTTTTTTTGCTTTTTTTTTAGTTGAAGGGTGCAAACGAGCAGTCGCCATTTGATGACTACCGACGCCCACTGACATCCGCGTGATTGGTAATCGTGGGTGACACCGCGTGACACAGCTAGTTATCACATTAATTTCAATTAATTTTAGTATTACACTTTTAATAAGATAAGAATGATTAAGTGCTGGTACCAAAGAACAGTGCAGATATATAACCCTCCGTGATAGCGCTGCTATAAAAAGAAAACAAGGAAAATCTCAAGGACAAGATAAACGTATCAGTAACAGTAGGAATTATCCAGTTCGAACTGACGCTGATATTGCCGGGCTCCGGATTCTATTTTTTTATCTTCACCAAAACTTTTATATGATACTAGCTGCGCCCCGCGGTTTCACCCGCGTAACTTTCGATCCCGTGGGAATATCGGGATGAAAAATAGATGGTGGCCGATTCTCAGACCTACTCAATATGCTCACAAAATTTCATGAGAATCGGTCAAGCCGTTTCGGAGGAGTATGGCAACGAAAACTGTGACACGAGAATTTTATATATTAGATATAAAGTTTGCTTATCATTTTATTTATTTTTTCCTAATTTGAATCCAAAACTCATGTGTAAGAGAGCCGGGTAAGAGAAGTATAAGTACAGAGCAATCTCTGTAGGTACTGCATGTTTGCATGCAGTCGAATTGGGCCGGCACGACCGGGGAGGTACCTCTCGCTTACACGAGACCGGCGTAAAGTGACAGCTGTGCTGTCGCGTTTCGTGCGGTGTGTAAGTAGCTGATGGAGGTGGGAGGAGAAAGGAGGGCAGCGCATCTGTATAGTCTCTATGTGGATGTTTGTGGGCGTCGGTAGTCATGAAAATGGCTCCGACTGCTCGTTTGCCCTCCTATACCATAA
>LUGF01039709.1:32192-42614 GCA_001625245.1 Calycopis cecrops
ATTCCGCTAGCCATAACTATATGCCTGTGCACACGGATTCGAATCCTGTCTAGGTCATAGATGTATATTATATAACATATGATGTATAGGTACATAATATATGTATTTGTGTAATAACATTTTAAAACTCGCGCCGCCCCAATTCATCGCAACCGCTTGTTGAGTTGGTGTTAGGGTCAATTCACACCAAAAGCGCGGCGAAGCGCAGCGAAGCGAAGCGCAGTTTATGTGTCATATGAATTTCAACTTTATAATAATTACTATAATACTTATTATTGCATGAGAAACTCGAACGAGCCGCGCGGATTCCCGCGACTGCGCGAGTCTTCGCTGGAATCCGCGCGGAAGTCGCGAGAATTCGATAATAGGTACTACAGTAATGAAAATAAAGTTTAAATTTATATGACACTAAAAGTGCGCTCCTTTTCGCTGTTGTTGTTGATTTATTTTTTCGATTTCTTATAAACAATAAATTGTGTGAATAAACAATCAGTGTACAAATATGGCTAACAAGAAAAAACACATTATGGAAATTATGAAGTATTTACTTTTGTACATTATTATTATTATCAATACATGCGTAATTTTAAGGAATCTATTAATGTTTCCAATGGTCTAGCGGTCTCGTCCGGTTAGAAAGTAAATAAATTATACTTTAGTACTGAGTTTACAATGTTCCCGGTTCAAACCCCCGCCGTCTACTTTTTTTTCCGCTTTTTGTTCATTTTTCTTTTTTGAAATGTTTTCGTAATTATTATTTTACTTTTTGAAGTATTTCTTGCTGTAAAAATGTTTCAGTAACTATTACTTTTGATAATATTCGTATATTAAAATTAAATAAAGTATTAATCACTGAAACATTTTTACATAATATAATAATTACAAAAACACAAAGAAGAAAAATTAACAAAAAGCTTAAAAATAGTAGAAAGGGCGGGGGTTTGAACCGGGAACATTCTACTTTTAGTACCAAAGTACAATTACTTTCTAATCGCAAGAGACCGCTAGACCATTGGAAACATAAATGGATTCCTCAAAATTACGGATTTATTGATAATAATAATAATCTACAAAAGTAAATACTTACTTTATAATTTCCATCATATTGTGTTTTTTCTTGTTAGCCATATGTATACACTGATTGTTTATTCACACAATTTATTGTTTATACGAAATCGAAAACCGATTGGGTTGAAATTTTGTATGTGTATTTCCATTGTTTCACAGACACGAATGTATTATCTATTTATAAAAATGAATGTTTGTCCATATTATGTCCTTTCTAGAATCGTAATGCACAATGAATTTGAGCATGTGATGATCTTTAGTGAATTGTTCTGAATGCGCCCACGAAGGTCACTGTCATTCCAATGAATTTATATATTTCTATGTTAGTCCAGTCCAGTTAGTATACAAATAATAGAATTTAAATGGAAAATGAAGGCAAAATATTAATAGCTATTAAGTTCGTAAATAAGTAATAACGTCAGTGCAAAAAAAGCGACACACGTCCGTACAGCAACAGGCCCCAGCGGGCTCTGCTCAAATGAGTACGAGTGACAGAGAACAAAACTCTATACTTGCAACGCTCTGTTTGATTTCAGCCATAAATAAAAAATAATTTTATTATTGAAAATCTAGTAAGTTATTTGAAAATATAAAACGGGCTTTTAATTAAATACACTATGATGAGCATATCGGCGAATTATTATCACAATACTAAGAATTCTTATAGACATTTTTTTGTTAAATTTATTGTTAAGAGGTATCTTCGGCATTTATTTTATCGAACATAGTAAATAAAATTGTGTTTTGAAGACGGGCAAATGGTCAGAAATATCTTCAAAAATAATATATTTTTTTTTCACCATGATATGTCAAACGGATGTTGCTAAAAAAATGTTAAACAAAACCATTTTAGGTGTATTCAGCGCCTTAATATGATGAATAATAATATAAGCCGATTTTTGTCCCAGTAACAACGTGACGTTAGCACGTAGCGCCACGTAAAGTCGGTTTTGGTCATTTCGAAGAGATCAATATGTGGACATGCAAAAAAATTAGGAGGAGAAAAAAAGACTTATTGAAAAACTTATTTAAAAGACATAGCGGGCCGCAACTCGCAAGTAGGACGTTGCCAACCGCTGCGCCAAAGGCTGAAAAAATTTTGACTGTAACTTGGTTTCACAGCTGATCATCAAGGGTGTTGGCCCTTATACAGGGTTATTTTTTGGTCACCGGCCATATTTTAAAATAAAGAAGTACAGTTAATTCCAAGGGTGTGTTTTAAATTTTATCGTCTAATTGTAATATTTTGTTAAATAAAAATCGATTAGAAATGGTCCTTAAAAAATACATAGATTGTTGTTCCTACACGAAATGTATCGACTTCAAGGTCAGTGACGTCAGCCTACTGTGAGTCGCGAGTGTGATGTACGTGGTGACCAAGGAAATATGTTTTACAACATGGGACAAAGTAATTGCATCTAATTATTTTTTTTTTAATTTTTTATTTCATAAATCGAGTGTGTTATTGGTTCTGAACCAAACCTGAAAATTTGGCCGGTGACCAAAAAAAAACCCTGTATGTATAGTTATATTAATGTTTGCTGTATACTTTAATTATATATCAAGAATAAAATAAATAATCATTGGATGCAATAAATACTTTGTCATGATGCGATTTAAAAATATGCATTAACATTTAACCTTAATTTATAGAATTCAAAATTCCACCAACATCAAGGAAACGAAGCATCAAAGGTTCATTAACCTCACCCAGTAATTTCGAGACTAACAAACATTATATTATGAATTATTTTAATATTTTTGGTAAATAAAAATGAAATAATTTTGTACATCTATAATATTATTATTATTTATACATCCAGCGAACAAAAAATCGAGAGTAATAGTTTAGTACTACGCAGTTTGTGTAAGAAGTGTTTAGATTTGTTTTATATGTACCGTCATAATTTAAAATATCCAATTACAATAGGACATCCACTGACAAGAGTGTGAGTGTAGAACATCACAATCACAACGTCCTAAGAATGTAATCAAGGATAATACTTAGTTCATATTCTACGTATGTATTATTTTTTAGGCTTCCGTACCCAAATGGTAAAAACGGGACCCTATTACTAAGGCTCCGATGTCCGTCCGTCCGTCCGTCTGTCACCAGGCTGTATCTCATGAACTATGATAGTTAGACAGTTGAAATTTTCACAGATGGTATATTTCTGTTGCCGCTATAGCAACACATACTAAAAAATTAAATGATATGAATATTTAAGGGAGCCCCCATACAATAAACGTGATTTTTTTGCTCGTTTTTGCTCGATGTTGACAACGGCAACAGGTAGACACTTGAAATATTCACAGAATATTAAGTTATATATTGTCTTTAAAAAGCATTAATTAAAATAAAACAAATATTTAAGGGGGGCTCCCATACAATAAACGTGATTTTTTCGAATTTGTTCGCCTTATACAGTGTAGTAGTAGTGTAAGTAGATAATGGTACGGAACCCTTCGTTTAAATTTATGGCTACACATAACGTGCCATTACTATTTGTATGCTCCTTGATTACTATCACGTTAGTAAATATAGTATCGTAATAATAGTAGTTCAAAAGCATTCTTAGGCCAATGCTTTTTTTTTCACTTCGTCTTATCCATATTTACGGTTTTTTTTTCATGTATTTTTTGGATGCGTGTAGCATTAAGCGGGAAGTCTCGATTCGTAAAAAACGTAAGACTTTTTAGGGTTCTGTAGCCAAATGGCAAAAAGTTCCCTCTTATAGATTTGTAATGTCTGTCTGTCCGTCCGTCCGTCGCGCGTCGGTCGGTCAGTCCGTCCGTTCGTATGTCACAGCCATTTTTTTCCGAAACTATTAAGCCTTCGTAGTTGAAACTTTTTAGGTTGATGTAGGCATTGTGGGAACCGCTATTCGAATTTTGAATTAAAATAAAGTGGAAAAAAAAGGAGGGAAAATAAAGAGGGACACTCCATACATAGAACTGAATCTGATTTTTTTTTCGTCCAAACTGTTTGTGAGGAGTGTCTATGAATAGGTCTTTAACAATACGTTAAGGTTACTAAAACTATTTTCGTCAAAATCAATTGTTTAAAAGATAGACGCTTCCAAAGTGGAACAATGAGTGTCCCCTCCCTTTAACTTTTAAAATAAGAGAGTGAGAAATCTCAGAAATATATACCCTGTAGATCTGAATAGAAACTTTCAACAAAAATTGCTTTGAGTCTCTCTCAATCATTATTATTTTTATTAATCATTATTATTTTTTAAGAAATAATACATTTTATAAAAAAACAAATACAACTTTGTCGTTCATACAAACGCTATGAAAAACCAAGTTATTTTTATAGATAATGGTACAGAACCCGTTTTCTTAAATAAGTGTTGTCAAGTGTCTCTCAACTAGTATTTTATAATTATACTAGCTGCGCCCCGCGGTTTCACCCGCGTAAATTTCGATTTCGTGGAAAATAGAAAATCATCCCATGGCATCCAATAGGAACATTTTTCGGAATAAAAACTATCTTATGTGTTAATCCATGTTACTCTCTATATGTGTGCCGAATTTCATGAAAATCGGTTCAGCAGTTTTGGCGTGAAGGAGTAACAAACAAACAAATAAACAAACAAACATACAAACTTTCGCATTTATAATATTAGTAGGATAAGATCAAGAGAATGTTAGAATGTGGAAGCGATACAAATCTGTAAGGAACGTAACATATAGATTTCTATATAGCTTCTCTTTGTCTCTGCCGTCATGAGGGATCTGCCTGATGATTTGTTGGATTAAAAGGAAAGCGATAAACTAAAGACAAGTCAAATCGAATAGTAATCGGTAATATAATTCGTGATTCGTATTCACCGACAGCACTGAATACGGTATTACATCTTAACCTGTAACCTCTATTGTAACCGGGCTGGCGTGCATATATTAACTAACCGAGTGTATAATGTATATAGCATAATGCTCTTTTTGTGATTATTCATGTGAGGTTTATGTGGTTTTGAATAACAGCTAGAATAATTAATCAGTAAAAATATGTACTCTGTTTTCTGGCTACCCCAATAGTGAATTGGAGGGAAGGTTACCAAAAAAATTTTTTTTTTTGTGATATAGGGGGCAAACGAGCAGGTAGTGACTACCGCCGCCCATAGACATCCCAAAACTAGGTGTCTTGCAGACGCGTTGCCGGCCTTTAAGGAAGAGGAATGCTCTTTTCTTGAAGATCCCTATGTCGTATCGGATCGGAAATACCGAGGGAGGCAGCTGGTTCCATAGTACTGTTGCAATTAAGTTAATTAGCTTATTACCGAAAATCTTAGCTTATTATCGGGCCCATTTTGTTCTACACAAAAAAAAACGAATGTGGGTATTTTTTATATTCGAGAGCAGACGAAATGATTTTCTTGACTATTGACGCCCATACAGGTTAGGAATAAATATTTTTTTGATTCTTGCGGAAGTCCTCCTCCTTACTTTTTTAGCTCTTTGTTACATCGTTACAATTTCGCATTACTTTACCCATATTTTTTCATACCTTCTATCGTTTCTAAGGAATAAACTCACTAACGATACAAACAGCGACAAGGAGTACGTGGCAGCGTCTCGACAGGAAGCTCGCGGGTAATGACAAAATGACCGCATTACGGCTCGGATGTCACTGATGTTTAGGGGGATATCGGCACCCACACGGTACATGCGGCCCAAGTGAGGTACACGCCGTCTCAAATTATTGTTATAGATTATTTGTATGGAGAGTACCGTGGAGGTACTCTAGCTCTATAATCTACACCGGCGTAAAGTATTACCTGGTTGTTTTTTTTTTTTTTTAGGATATAGGAGGTCAAACGAGCAGTCGGAGCCATTTTCATGACTACCGACGCCCACAAACATCCTCACAGAGGCTATACAAATGCGTTGCCCTCCTTTCTCCTCCCACCTCCATGGGCCACCGGCTACTTACACACCGCACGAAACGCGACAGCACAGCTGTCACTTTACGCCGGTCTCGTGTAAGCGAGAGGTACCTCCCCGGTCGGGCCGGCCCAATTCGACTGCATGCAAGCATGCAGTGTGGCACTACCTCTTACTAAAGTGCTGTCGCGTTTCGTGCAGTGAGTTTCCATTGAGGGGAAGAAGAAAGAAGGCCCATATTAATAGACAGATAGGCCAGGGTAGTCATGCAAAGGCTCCAGTTTCTCGTTTGTCTCTCTTACTATAAAAAACGTGCAGTTGGATGGATGACAATAGCATAAATTATGCAGACGTTTTGCTCATTCTTCCTCTCCTTCAAAGGGCCATCAGAAACCCACAAATCCCTTCAGCATAGCTGTCGCTTTGCGGAGGTATGGTGTGTGCTGAGATAGTTTCCCTTTCGTGATGGCCCAATTCAGTGGCAATGCAGCATAGCACATCTTTAATACTTCGGAGTACTCTTGAATGTCTCGAGGTGTGTTAAAGGGGCTGAGGCCGTTTCTTATTTAGAGATAGGAGAAGAATGGGACTAAGAGAATGTAATGTTAGTTTCTATAGGACATTCTTACATCCATACTAATAATATAAAACTGAAGAGTTTGTTTTTCTGTTTGTTTGACCGCGGTAATCCCTGGAACTGCTGGTCCGATTTGAAAAATTCTTTCAGCATTAGTTTGTCCATTTAAGAAGGAAGGCTATACACATACTACTTTAACCGACTGCGGTAAAAATACGAATTCACGTAAACGAAGTTACGTGCGGCCACTATAAATTAATATATGTTAGTTTTTTTTTATAGCATAGGAGGCAAACGAGCAGTTAGGTCACCTGATGTAAAGTGAACACCAACGCCCACAGACATCCGTAACACCAGAGGTCTAACAGATGCGTTGCCGACCTTTATAAGCTCTTTTTTCATCTATTTTCCTTTTTAAGAACGGCGGAATAGAGTTTCGTACAGAGCCAATTACCTACTCAAAACATGTTTAACATCTTGACTGGGGTGCAGGAAAACTAGGGGGTTGCGGATATGTTGTCGTAGTTGTTGCCAAGGAAAAGATGTTTTTAAAATTATGTAACATTACTTTTATTACCTCATATCTTCCAAACCCCTGGTGGATTTATATGATTAAGATATTGTCAGATACAAGACTTGATAGCCCAAGTATTTTTAGACAGTTGACGTCAAAAAATAAACGACGCCATGCTTGTTATGCGTGCGAGATACCAATGTTTGATGCAAACTGCTAAAAGTATTTGTCAAAGATTACAACTTTTTGTGCGATATCATGATAAATTTTAACGTATAGAAGTATTACCGCTCTGCCACGGACACAGCGTTGCGACTTGCGGCGCGGCGAGCGGCGAGGTGAGCGGCAAGACGTGACATACAAAATGTATGCGCCGTGCCACAGTCACAGCGGTGCGATTTGCGGCGCGGCGAGAGGCGAGGCAATACTCGACGCGCGAGTGAGAGAGAGACAGACGATCCGCTCACCGCACCGCAAGTCGCACCGCTGTGTCCATGGCTGCAGGCCGTTAGGCCTTTTCTTTTTCTTGTCGAAACCCCCTTGGGCATCGTCTCAGCAGAGTTACAACCTCTCTACTGCCTCTTTCGTAGACAACAGCAGAAGGAAACGGTAGCGTTCCACGCGGTCGCGCCCTGGACAATGGCCTGAACCAGTCTGGACCGATATGCTTCCCACTCTAATGACTGCCGCGAGGTCGCTGCATCCACGCTGGGCACTCCGCTAGCGTGTAAAGAGCGTGTCCCCGGGACAGCTCCCGCAGCGGTGGCACTCGGAAGTTGGTTGGTTGCATGTATGAATGACGCGCCTATATTTGCGTTCTGTGTTCAGGACTGCAGGACATTTTTACTCTGACCCTATTAATAAACATAGAATAACTTTATTTAAGCATTAACCTAGTAATAAACTGACATCTGTCAAATTCCATAACTTTTTGTGTTTTTAGGGTTCCGTATCTCAAAGAGAAAAAACGGAACCCTTATAGGATCGCTTTGTTGTCCGTCTGTACGTCTGTCAAGACCTTTTTCTCTAAAACGCTTGAAGGGATTAAGCTGAAATCTTTGTTAAATACGGAGGTCAGTCACGTCTTGATGCCTTGAAAAAATCACACTTCTAAGTTAACGCAATAGAAAGTTATAGCCATTTATGCACAAATTTTGTATGAAAACGCACTTTTTCGAAAACCTATAGGGTACTTCCCGTTGAGCTAGAATTCTGAATTTTGGCAAGAAGTAAGACCTTACAATATACATATAGGAATAAATCTAAAAATTGGTAAATAAAATTTATATCACTGGAAAAATCAATACCAACTTATGCATGTAGTTCGTTTCATACTAAATGTATGCAAGCACCCGCATATATAAGTTTGTCGCAAGGAAGTGTAATTTTCTCAACGTCTATTACTTTTGCTCATACCTCTCGTTCCTACGGAACCCTCGGTGTGCGAGTCTGACTCGCACTTGGCCGGTTTTTTAATATGGAATTTGTTGTCAGTTTATTATTAGATTAATGCTTGAATAAAGTTATTCTATGTTTATTAATAAGGGGGTGAATGTTTAGTAAGAGGTAGCGCTATTAGAGCACGACTCGACGACAGTCGACACCTCTCGCTCTGTACCGTCTATGCTATTGTGTTTTGTGCGTTTATCTGGTTTCTGGAGGCCTGTGACCAGGATGAAACTTCTCTTTTGTCTTATTCGAGTGTTCTCTCTTATTTTATCGAAATGGAGCATACATTCCAAGGGAGCATGTTTATTTATCGAAACGAGTGACTGTTTAAACCTGAATGCCACAGACTTGTGTGTATCCTATCACAGATAATATGTGTGTGTTTGCCATCGCTAAATGTCGGAACTATTCGATTGAATTTGGGGAGGGTTATAAGAAAGACCCTCTCTTGTTTAAAGAACATAGTGCAGAAGACAGAGCTACTATTCTCATCACTAGCCTAATAAGTGCATTGCCTCTACTTAGGTGATTCAGTGCTCTCAGAGTCGAACTAGAAAATATATGGATTATAAAAATCTTATAACACTTCAAGAGCCATTGCTTGGCAGCCCTGAACTAAATGATGCCGTGTCATTGCTCGGCCTGCCCCGCCGATCTGCCAGTTGGAGCCCGTCCAAGCATCAAACATCACAACAATCTAGAGCCATACAAAGTTTATTAATCTGTGGTATTGGATGCTTTTAGGGTTGCTATCTTCAAAATAGATAGAGAGAGATTTTCTATGACTTTTTCTTTTAAATATGATATTATGAATAAATTATTAACAATCAAAATATTTTTATTCAAAATCGAATTTAAAAAATTGCTTTTTGAACGTCAAAAATTTCATCTACCACCGGTTCAACCCAGCCCTGCCCTGAGAAGAACCGGCGAAACAAACTCAGCGGGCCTCATTAATTTCTTCATTATACATTCTTAATTATATACAATAAAAAATATAATTTACATTTATTTTTGTTTAGAAGTAGCCTGGGAGGAGGGTATTATTCCCAAGGTGTGGTATTATTGTTTTTATATATGCATGTTTTTAGGATTCCTTGTCCAAGGAGTAAAAACAAGACTACCAAGACTCCGCTGTCCGTCCGTCTAGTCCACAGGTTCCCAAAGTGGGTGGTACCGCCTCTTGCGTGCGCTGGAGGCCTAGAGAGGGGCGGTAAGCGGTCTAGAAAACGACTTAATGGCCTTTGAATATAAAGGTCTTTAAGGTGTAATAACTAATGACGGGGCGATACGAAATAACTGATTTTCAAAGTTGGCGTTGGACGAAAAACTTTGAGAACCTGTGGCCTAGTCTGTCTCTCACCAGGCTGTATCATGTGAACCATGATAGCTACACGGTTAAAATTTTTATTATAACGTAGGGACATATTTCTGTTGCCGCTATAATAAATACGAAAATCTGTAAATTACTAAGAAAAAAAAAAGCCATTACAAACATATATTCGTAGTTTATTTCATACACAATGACGCAGGTGTCTCCAAATATTACTTTGTCAACTTTTATAAGTTTTCATGCTAGTAGGTACTCCTGGTTAAAACGAAACCCTTCGTGTGCGACCACGACTCTCCCTTATTTTTAATAATTTTGTCGTATTTTTTCTCGACAGTAAAAGATCTTGGTCAGATTCTTTTTGTTTCAAACTAGAAAACCCATGTTTTCCATGGGTTTGCTAGAATCTCATACCATATATTATGGTATAAACTAACCATGTACGGCTAGTTAAAAGACATACCTACCTCGGTGGCCCCACATGTGTGACAGCTGTATGTATATATTTTCGTAAGAGGTAGTGCCACACTGCATACTTGCATGCAGACGAATTGGGCCGGCACGACCGGGGAGGTACCTCTCGCTTACACGAGA
>LUGF01039716.1:0-12813 GCA_001625245.1 Calycopis cecrops
ATTAATCAATACTCCAATATTTTTACCGAGTTCATCGCTATATATGTTTATTGTGTCTTAAATCCGACTGCGACATAAATAGAAATTCACGTAAACGAAGAAGGACGGCCGCTGTATTATATACATTATTCAACAACAGGATTCCATTAATTTTTCCCCCAGGTATTTGCTTACTATTATTACCTTTTACTATGAAAACAAATATAAAGTAAAACTTACAAAGAAAACCCGTGTATTTCTAAATCGATCCGCTATATCATGAAGTGCATCTGCATATCTTCCACTGGCGACATAAAATAAAATGCACATAAAAATTCACAGATATTTAAAGACAGACAGAATGTGGTATGATAGTTTTTTAATTTTATTGTGAAATAGCGGCTAAAAAAAGCACAGACGCTACTTAGTAGAGCTTTGAAAAGTTTGTTTGAACCAACTAAGCATTGATGAAGAGAAATAAAAAAGCAAAAGCCGTCAAAAGTAGCAGAAACGTATATTTTTCTGTTAATAAAGAAAGTTTCTTTAAGAAAATATTAAACATTTATAAACTAAATATTCATAAATTTTATATAACAACTTCAGACTTTTAAGTTATTGTAAATTAAAAAATCTAAATTCTGTGCTATGTGTGGAGTAATTTGAACGTTAACTAGCAGAAGCTTGTTCAGTAGAAACTTAGAAAGTATGCAGCTATAATTTTGCGTTTAGAACTACTACTTAGTCGTCTCTACAGCTACAACCGCAACACAACAACATCCACCATATGCTAACTCGTACTAACTTGCCAATAACTGATTATTTATTTAACTTTAATCTTCTAAGTCTAAGTCTTGACGGGAGTCAAGCGCAGCAGAACATCCATCTAAGGTTTCGCTAGCTCAGCGCCTTGCAATAGAGTAACCGAGAGCAATGAATCCAAAACCGTTTACTTTTGCTTCTTCACAGCTCCTCCTTAGCTACAACCTCTTAGCTGATAATATACACATAACAGCAGTCGACTCACTTGTCCCGCTCAGTCTCACGCTCTTCATGTGTCAACAGCTCGAGGAGCTGGCTGCGCTCGCTCCGAGCCGTCTCCACGCTACAGTCCACGTCCTCACAGCGTCTCTGCAGCTACAACCACTTAGCTGATACTATACATATAACAGCAGTCTACTCACTTGTCCCGCTCAGTGTCACGCTCTTCATGTGTCAACAGCTCATGGAGCAGGCTGCGCTCGCTCCGAGCCGTCTCCACGCTACAGTCCACGTCCTCACAGCGTCTCTGCAGCTACAACCACTTAGCTGATACTATACATATAACAGCAGTCTACTCACTTGTCCCGCTCAGTGTCACGCTCTTCATGTGTCAACAGCTCGAGGAGCTGGCTGCGCTCGCTCCGAGCCGTCTCCACGCTACAGTCCACGTCCTCACAGCGTCTCTGCAGCTACAACCACTTAGCTGATACTATACATATAACAACAGTCGACTCACATGTCCCGGTCAGTCTCACGCTCTTCCTGCGTCAACAGCTCGAGGAGCTGGCTGCGCTCGCTCCGAGCCGTCTCCACGGAACAGTCCACTTCCTCACAGCGTCTGTGCAGCTGCAAGCGCTTAGCTGATAGTCGGACTACGGACAACACGCAATTACACTAATAAGATACCAGTATAGGCAGTAACGCATGGGATATAATTTTAATTTAAAATGTCATAATGATTTTTTTGTCAGTGTCCATCTACGTCCCTCATCGTCATAACCAGCCTTTATTCGCCTTTTGTACTACATGTGCAGTCGGATTACGGAAGATAGTAATTACCTTTGTGGCTTTTGCTCTAGAGCCTAGAATATTATTGGCACGTCGATAGACCTTTACGTACGCTACCCAGGAGCCCGGGCATAGAGACTACACAGATGCGCTGCCCCCCTTTCTCCTCCCACCTCCATGGGCCACCGGCTACTTACATATCGAACGAAACGCGACAGCATATTTGTCACTTTACGCCGGTTTCGTATAAGCGAGAGGTAGGTACCTCCCCGATCGTGCCAGCTTAATTCGGCTACATTCATGCATGCAGCGTGGCACTACCTCTTACGAAACTTTTTATGAGGTATATCAGCAAATAGTAATAATTATGTTAGTATTTGTTACTGAACTATTATGTTTCTAATTGTGTTACTATCTGTGTAAGTAGCCGGTGACCCATGGAAGAGGCAGAAAAAAGGAGGGCTGTGCATAGTGCGGTCACTGTGCGAATGTCTATGGGCTTCGGTAGTCATGAAAATGACTCCGACTGCTCGTTTTTCCCCCTACACCATAAAAAAAATATGTTTAGTGGACTATTGTAGAACAATCCTGTTTAAAAAAGAACCGGCTAGTATAATATATAATAATGGTTGAGTTGGTAGACATTAAATGCGTTGAATATATAATAAGAAATTAGCTACTATTTTCCTGCTTGAGCCGTTCAATTTCCGTATTTAGGGAGCGCGCTACGCGGAGAATGTTCATCGTTTCTCGATACTTTTGTTCATTTTCTGAGTCCAACACTGAAATCTCAGAACGCTGGAAAATAATGTATAGTTGTAATTTACTATAAACTTATTTAAATTACCAATGGGTCAAAAAGCAACATAAATATGAGAGTTACATATTTATGTCAATCTATTCTCTGTGCCCTACCCCTAAGGGAATTGACCTTTTTATAGTATAAGCAAGTAAACGAGCAGACGGAGCCATTTTTATGCCCATAGACATCCGCACACAGGCTGTACAGACGCGTTGTCCCTCCATTCTTCTTCCAACATGGACTGAACAGTACATAGGTACCGCACAAAACGCGACTGCAAAGCTGTTACTTTACGCCGGTGTCGTGTAAGCGAGAGGCCACACGCATGCGTGTAGCGTGGCATTACCACAATATTTATTTTAATTACTAATTAAGAAAAATATTGTGGTTTGGTAACAATTGAAACATAATTCACGCTTTTAGGGAGGATTTTTTTCAACCAGGAGATTTCCTTATCAAACAGTGCAGATTTTCCCAATATACATTATCTATCTATTAAGAATTTTATTAATATAAAGTGCTAAATACTAATAAATAATAAAATAGATACAATAGCTTACTTGTGAAACTAATTCATTTTCTATTTCCTCCAAATTTGATTTTAGTAAGCATATTTCAACTTGTTGTTTCTCAGGAGATAACATCTTAATCAACATCAAATCACAAAAAAGAATCAATGTAAATGGAAGAGTGGAAGAATAACTCTGGAATGTTCGAGAATGTTTTAACAAGTGCGCAGCTAAAATAAAAGTTTGTAAAATGAATTGGCGCCATTCGAAATTTAAAAATTATGTTTCTTCTTTTTTTTTCGGCCAATTCTAAAAATGTTATCATATTCAATACAATTTATTATTTTAGATCTGAAACAAGTAACTAGAGTGAAATTTTATGCAAATTTAATTTATTAGGTATTTGTTTTAAATTATTAATTAAAAAAATATGTAAATAAAATTTAATTTTGTATGGAGTAGTTATGACAAAATATAAAATTATTTTTATAAGTTGTTTTTAGGATTACTTTCCTCAAAATGTGTAAACGGAATATTTTTAATTTTTGTTGTTGAACTGTATGTCTGTCAAGAACTTTATTCTCGGGTCAAAGCTATCAAAGTTACAGCCATGCACTTATAAAAAAAAATATATAAGGTACAAGAAAAAAATATTTTAATATGGGTTTTCTATTTCGATGGTTTATGCATTTTTCTTATTCTTTTACGTCAAACTCCAAACGAATTTAGGTGAAATTTGACATAGATATGGATATATCTAGAATGAGAATAATATTACTTTTTAAACCGTAAAAACGTAATAGTTTGCTATTATTATTGAATAGTTTTTGAATAGGAAACTGGTAGTATTTCGAAGTAAAGTACATTCGGAGACCTTCGTTGACTTTCTAGGTCCATAAACATCCGCACAAGCTCTGTAGATGTGTTGACCTTGTACTACCTACAATGGGTCACGAACTCACAAAACAAGAAACTCGACTGACGCATATTTTCAATTTACATCGACACGACTAAACTTTTACTCGCTTATTGTCTCTCTGGAAACTCCCTCGCTCTCGGCCTTTAAGGATTATTGTTTTTATACATTTTTCTTTGTATTAAAAAAGTTTGTCCCGTGTTGTACTGACTTTTGCATTCTACCGTTCACACTCCTGCGGGAATATTTTGTTGCCTGGGATAAAATAAAATAAAACTCATAACTTCCAGTATTCATGTCTGATAAATTTAACTATATTGGTTAGTTTATATTATATTGATAGTTAGAACTAAGAGATGGTTGTGTATTACATTAATATATTTTTTTTTGTAATACAGGGAAACCTTTACCTTCTCTACCCAGAAGCCCGGGTGGCTATACCGGGTAAAGTGTCAGGCTCGGCAACTAAGCTGTCCCTACTTACTACTTACTTACCCCTGTGGGTGTCTTCAGCCGCTATAATTGGAGGTTCCCGGATCTACAAGCAACAGGGCCCCTCCAGTGATAGACTGGCCTCAGTGAAAAGGCCAGACTTCTCCTCCTTGTGGACTGTCCGGCTGCCTTTGAAGAGTCCCTACTCCAACGTTGGAACCGTGCAATGGAGTCAGGTTCCCATCTTGGCCCCTGGTCCCAACGTCAATGGTCAGGTCAGTGGCACGCCACGCCGATGGTCCCTATCCACGCCGCCATTTGCTAATTCAGAGGAACGAGTGGAGCACCTCCAACATTGGTTGACCCTAACCGCCATCCAGGGGCCAACCATCAAACGGCCGCAGAGGACAGAGAGGAACGACACACCGCATCACACCTCTCCTCCCGCGACCGCTCATCTACGGACGCATTCAGAGTGGGTTCCTGGACAAGCACACTCGGAACGTCCCCTCCTGGGATCTCTCTTGGCTTTACTGTGGTGGTTCAGCCACGGCTACTAAGCCCCCATCACCACGACAAGGTGAAGATCCATCGAGAGGGATGTTCTATTGGTCTATATATGTAAATGAGGCACAAAATCAATAAATTTAAAAAAAAAAGTTATTGCTTATTATAGTTATTAAAAAAAATACAGAAATAAGTACTTAGGTAGCTACTATAACAGAGTGTTGACTGTAGGCAGTGTCCGTTTAATTATTGCTATCAATCATCGGCCCCATCTGTCACACCATCATTCGCTAAAGACATGATTTATTGTGCTAAAATCCAACTGCACGTCGCACGTGCCACTTGGACACATCCTCATCATCATCATCAGCCGGAGGAAGTCCACTGCTGGACATAGACCTGACACAGGTCACGAGCCACTTCCATCCACCCGTAGAATTAGAATTAATTAATTAGAATTTGATTATTTAAAAAACTAAAGCCTAAACGTATTTGACTTAACCCTACTAATATTATAAAGGCGAAAGTTTGTGAGTGTGTTTGTTACTCTTTCACACAAAAACTACTGAACGGATTTACATGAAACTTCACAGTAATATAGCTTTCATATCAGAATAACATAATAAGTTAAAATGTATAGGGATTTTTTATAATTTGGTTATAATATAACGATAACTGTCAAGTAAGTCGGAAAAATATCAGCCCCCTGAGAGCAATATTGGCGTGCGCTGCCCTAATCGTTGGAGTTACACAAAGATAATTACTGTAGGATTATTTATCATAAATAGTTCTAAATAAAAGTCCGCGACAGCATATATCTATCTTTTATGTGTAAGTCACTATGACCAAAATAGTGAAACAAACATTCAATTAAACTTTGCCTTTTACACTAAGTAATTTGGACAAATAGATTAAAAGTTATTATCACGATAAGATTGACTTAAACGGAATATCTAAAGCGCCTAAAATGCGCGGTGACAAATTGAATTCTCAAAGCGGTTTATTGTTTCATACAATAAGTATGTATTAAATATAATAGGTATATATTTCAGTATAGTATTAGATTATGTATAATAATAACAACACCATTTTTGAAGTCCGAAATCCAAGCGGGCGAAGCCGCGGGCGGAAGCTAGTCATTATATAAAACAACTAAGTATGTAATCAAAAACAAAATACTATAAAGATTATGTAATTATTATTTCCATTTTTGAAACACCTTCGTTGCATCCCATGACAGTGAATAAACGTAAGGCAAAAAGGGAAGCGTTAGATTTTCACAACTAGATACTATGTAATTAATAACTGGGCGCTCCAATAGTATCGCCGCATACGTTTAAGTTAGTGGTTGCATTGCTGCTTGTAAAGTTGAAAGTGGATGGTATAAGGAATGAATAGGGCAATGTTTTTTATGTTTTCTTATAAATTGATGACATTATATGATTATGTAAACTAAACTTTCTTATGCAAAGGATAGATTTCCACCAAGCCAATTACCACCTTGAATCTCTCAATAAATAGTAGTTATTTATTGATTTTATTTGTTTTATTATAGCATACCTACTCTAAAAAGCTTATTTTATTCACGCAAAACAGTGAATAAAAAGGCCTTTTATTCACCATTTTGTTTTTATTCACTAGTGTTTGAATTTGGAACAATAAAATATTCTCTCTCAAGATCTCCATTTCAATGCTTACACAAACTCCTTGCGCTAAGATTCGAAATTCAAACTCTTTGGTGCAAATAAATTCTCGAGATTTGATTGGTCGATATTTGCGACAAAGAGTTTGGCATTAGATTAAAAAGAAAATTACGCTTAATTTCAGTCATTGCTCTAATTTTAATGTCCATTTCAATTAATGTAACATTTCTTTTTTGATTAAATTTCTATTTTCGCTGAAATTATGTCTTTTTCTCGTAGTCATGGTATAAGGTATAGTATGCATCTCCTGAATAAAGTATGAATTTATATCGAGGGCCAGGAATCACTCGCGTGGCTCAGGATTCTAACGGTTGAATCACTCGCTGCACTCGTGATTCAATCATCTTAAATCACTCGCTGAGCTCGTGATTCAATCGTTAGAATCCTTCACTTGCTCGTGACTCATCTATGGCCCTCGCTTTAAATCCGTCCTTTATTCACTAGTTACTATACTATTGTTATTGCTGGGCTAAACTTCAAAATAATAAAATATTAAGTGTTTTTATCGGCGTAATTTTTCTGTTAAATGCGTCAGATATACCCAAAGCACAAAGCAAATATTTTGCTACAGTGTAGAGAAAACTGTAGCATTGCTACGTTGGCGTCGCGTCTGCACTTGTGTTATATTTGTAAACACATGGCAAATATAAATGTTCCACAAAGTTACTACAAGATAAATAAATCTCTAGTGATCTGTCACGAAAGAAAACTGTAAGGGTGACAACACACACGAGACTAAGACGCGGCGACCGGCGCCTTTTAGTCTCTGAATGCAGCGACTAGACACGGCGATTAGTCGCTAATGTATGTCAATTAACGTCTAAATGCAGTGGCGAGATCGCGATACTGTCGCACGACCGGTCGCAGAGTCGCTAAATCTTGCGATTACATCGATGCAGTCGCAATCCGCCGGTCGCCTCGTCTAAAAGTCGCACGTGTGCTGTGGCTCTAATGGCCGTACAATAGGAAAAGGTGAGAAAGAGAATTGATCATTGATATGAATGAGGCTGACGTTGTCGCGATATACGAGCCGCCCCTGGCTATTCAATTTTATCCAAAGATATAATGGTTACAGAAAGAAAATCTTTTGTGATTTATGACATTTGACACCATAATGCCATGCTCGGGTAGCTCCGCATAGAGGATAAACATCAATTAACTGAATTTGTGAGGGAGAAGAAGCCATCCTCCCTCTTTAACATTCCTGGGCCACCGGAAAATCACACGCCGCACAAAATTGTCAGTTCAGCAGTTGGAACTTTTACAAGATAGAAGATAAGATAAGATAAGAAGATACTCCATCTTGTGACCGAGAGATACTTTCCCGGTCGTATTCCCTGTCGTACGTACCATAGCACAGCATAGCAATAACTTTTTCTTAATTTTAGTGATACTATGTTACTTAAATGTTAAGCCTTACACAAAATGCTTTATGTAGGTATAAATGACAGTCAACCCAGCGTAGCTTTCGTGTGGTTTCGTATTTGTCTGTATCTCGGAGTTAATATATATGAAATAGACACGCAAGGCCTATACGACGGTGTTCTGGTCCAGTTTGATCTGTAGAAGATCTAGTACTTATTAAGCCACGCTGCGTGTAAATAATACATATGTATGACATACACGCTTACACAGAAGCTACTTCCTATAATATGTAACTTCAAAATAATATTATCTCAATAGGCTATTTGACAGTATTAAAAATTTAATTTAATATTTAATTAATATGTATTTTTAAGTCATTATGTAGTGAAATAATTTATAAATAAATAATACTTTATTTTAAAATTATTTTTTTAAAGTACGTATTTTTATTCATGAGTCACGTGACTCGAAACGATGTGAAATTGACGATTAGTGACGACTGAGTACCTACTAGCTAATTACTTTATAATGTAACTTGTGTTTTACTCTGTATTCTGCAAAAGAAAGTATATTTCATTCATTCATTTATTCATTTATTGATAGTACTAATCACTTGTCAAATTTCTAGCTCAACTTATGGATTTGTCAACTGTAAAAGTTGAATAGTACTAGCAGTGATTTTTGGAACGCACTTTTTAATAGTCACTGTTACTTATTAATACTTGTCATTGCCTTTACAAGGCTACTACGTCACAATATGTCATTTTGCATATAGAAGCATTTTCGCGGGTTTTATAAATTATGAATCTTTCATTTGAAAATTTAAAATAAATACTTATCAGAATTAAAAACAAAACATTGTGTAAGTTCCTTGATCAATGATAAACATTATGGATTGGTTTTTGAAAACTTGTCAAATAGCCTATTGTTTACCATCTTCTCCCATTAAAGATCAGAACAGAGTTTCGTTTAGTCCACAGATAATATACTCATAATTCATATACAGAGAGTTTAGTCTCCTCCGTTACACAGTGCGAGGCGAACGTGTAGCTACGCACCGTAGTGTAGTCGCGAGATACATTCGAAGTTTGTTACGGAATTAAGTAGTGGAAAAATCAATGTGATTTTTGTTTTATTGTTTTTCAATACAAAATTTAAGTAATAATAATTTCTTCTATATTTTATTATCAGAAAAATGTTATTGCTTCTGCTTACCGGATTTCTTATTGCACGTAAGTAAATTAAAAACAAAAAAAAAAATATAATCATGTGGCTTTAAGTAACTACTATTTAAATGAAACTTTTTTAATAGGTTAATGACTACAAGGCCAGCTAGTATTCATATTGTAATTATCATATCGCGTAGCGTTGCTACGCCGACGTAGCAGATGTACCCGAGAGTAATGCGACATGTATTTTATCACTCCCTTCCGAATCAGCCATGGGTCTGGCACCAGAGTAGTTGATGGAGACCGATCCTGAAGCTGTATGTTTGGAGTTTAGGTCCCCAGCAACCAACACTTGGCCTCCGACATCCAAGATGCGGTAGACATCAGTCGAAATTGTTCACATACGCCGCGTAAATGCGTCCTTCCCCCCTGGTGTTGAAAGAGACCCAAAACAAACCCCAAAAATATCCGTCATCGTGGGCCATTATGATAATCATCGTCATCATAATCAGCGTATTGCAGTCCACTGTTGAACTTAGGCCTCTCCCAAAGCAAGCCACTGGCCTGATACTTTGCGTCTGTCGTCGCTGCATCTGCAAAAACCCGTGGATAAAAAAAATATAATAATAGGTAAATTTATAGTGTGTTATTAACAATAATGATGACAATTTTTATTAATGTTGTATATTATATTAAAATAATTAAGTCACATTAAAAACACGGATATTAAGAACTTTCATCTCACAGACCTTATTATTGAACTATTAATTAGCAACACCTAATATGTGATACCTAACTCTTATCGATGCCATAAGTTATTTGCCTTAACTACTTATAACCGTTATTTAGTAAATTATTTATCAGTTAAGTTCCTAATTAATTCTATCGAAACTTTAATAGTCAATTGAAATCTTGTAAAAAATCCTAAAATGTCTTTAAAATATTTGCATGTAACTGAAACTCAGAAGTCAACACTTAAGAAAATAGATCCAAAATATTATTCATCAATTCCGTACATTGATAGCACTCAATCTCATTTAATAAAATGTAAAATTGATAATTATTTTTGTAGTACTGTCCTTCTTCTATCTTTAAATTAAAACCTTTTATTGTATTTTTGCATAATGCATTTATGCAATAAAACTTCTGTTTTCAGTCTGAAAACACAATATTTATAATTACAGTTTTTCAACGTGTGAGAAATTCCATGCAAAAAATACCGTTGGCGAAAATAGGAACCAATGCAAAATGATTTTCTAATACTTATATAAAAATACTAATGAGTTGTTTTACCTTAACCTTTAGTTGAGGCAGAAAGAAAATAAATATCTCGTTGCCTTGTCAGATACAGCTGAAAGGTGCTTGTTATAATAGAAATATTGTGTTACAGTACTATACATAAGAATTTATTAATAGTACTGTAGGAAATAATTTGCATATAAAATTAAAATGGAGAGAGGTTGTTATAATGTTTTTATTTTTTATTACAATGAAATGAAAATGAAAAAGTTTTTATTTAGAATAGAACTACCAAAATTATTTTTTGAACGTCATCAATTACATTTACCACCGGTTCAACTCTAGCCCTGTCCTTAAAAGAACCGGCGAAACAAATTCAGCGAGTCTCATGATGTGATGAAATATCTATAAATATGAAAGTACAAATATATACGCATATTATAAATGATGTATGTAAGAGGTAGAAGTATAATATAATATTTACCTTTTTTTTATGAGCTCAATAATTTCTAAATTTATTCCAGCATCTCTATATTCATATGGCTTATCATTGTTTTACGTGTGGTCTTTGACGGCAAAATAAACATTTTTTTGTAGAAATCTGTAGGATTTTGGAGATTGTTTATACAACTTTTCATTTAATGTGAAACGTCTTCCTTTTTTTGGTGTCATGCACAGTTTAACCTGCATCTAAAGAAATTTTTTTGCCAAAGGATTCATTTTTTGAGTAATTTTATCAAAACAAGCCTCTTTATTAAAGGTCATAGCTTTTTTGGCTCTCCTCAAAAAATTTACTTCACTCGCAAGCAGACGCTCTTTTTGTACGCAATGTAAAAAGCGTAAAACGCCTTGCATTTCAGAGTAAGTGATTCCACATTTCTTACTAATCTCCTTTTGCTACACCTTCGAGGTGTACATTCTAAAAAGAAACAAATAAGTAGTGATTTTCTACCTGACAGATGTCAACAAGTTGACAATCCAGCGGGGGTGAAAAAATAACTTGCATTGTCAAATCGTATAGTCAACATCTTTTCTATGAACATTGACAGGCGTGGGCACTATATCTTATACATAGAACTTATGCCTAGCCACACAAACGCTTTTAACAAATTTATTAATCGAAATGATGATTAACTATACTATACTCAGCTTCTTGAGTGAAATTTTGCTGAATCCTGTTTCTAAGTACATACAGATTTAGACAACTTTTACTTCGTCTATACAGGCGTTATAATATGAAGTAAGCCATAGTTATAAATAACGTCCTAGCGACATGACAATAAATGTAGAAGAATAACTATGTAAATACCCAAAGGTCTGTTTAAATGCTATTGTTTAAATTTACGCTTTTCAATTTTGTACATAGAGACTTTGACATAGAGTCAAAAGTCCAGTCTTAGGGTGCTTTTATAAAGAAGCAGGTTCCCGGCGCCGACTCCCGGCGCCGACTCCGGTATGTAAGGTGTCGATTGCATTTTGCAAACAAATGCAGGACAATGTATCTCGTATCATACTCGTATAAGACTTGTGTTCATTAAACATTGTTTTTTCAAATAAATGTTAATATTCTTGGCAGTGCCACGATGCATGCATGCATGTACGGGGCCGGCACGATTGAGGTGTTTCACCATTAATAATAAACTTAAAACATGAAAAAATACCCATTTTTTTAAATAATATTACTTTATAGAAAATATATTAAGTACACTGATATTATTACGTAATTACTATTTAGTTCTACTTGTAAATAATGCACGTTTTTTAATACTATTTCCACTTTTAATTAACATACCAACTTTCACATCCTACTAATATTATACAATTATAATACTAATATATTAATATAATACTAATATACGAGTATTAACTCGTATTATACAAACATTTTAAATAACTATTTTCCATAATAAATAAGTCGTCGTCCGATGAAGTTGACGACATGATGGTCACTACAGGCCGATTTCGGCGCTGGAAACCTGCTTCTTTATAAAAGCACCCTTAAGGTTTGCCAAATGGCGATGGAGCGCAGTCTTTACGGTGTAAAACATTGGACAGAATCCGAAACACCGAACTGAGCTCCCACACAAAAATCGCTGATGTGGGTCTCAAAGGCGCGGAGCTCAAATGGAGCTTGACTGGACATGTCAGCCGCAGACCTGACGAGTCTTGAGCAAAAAATGCCACTTTATGGGACCCAGACTCAAAGAGGCGACGCGGCAGACCAAAAACGAGATGGTGAGATGAACTCGACGTATACCTGCCTGATCAGCGTGATGAAGCTCTCAATAAATAAAAATGGAAAAAATGGGGGGAGGACTTTGCCCAACAATAGGATACATGATATAGGGCTTTATAATATAATAATAATAATGATGATCTATCTTTTTACTGACGCTGCAAATTAAAGTTAATAATAGTATTCTTT
>LUGF01039716.1:28818-39632 GCA_001625245.1 Calycopis cecrops
ACTAGTGATCAATTTGAAAATTTTATTACTAAATTTTTAGTTGTTCGGACTCTGATGATCTTCTTCCTATGACAATTAGGCTAGTAGCACAATGTGCTGTCGAAAAATGTTAAGGACAACCTCTAATCTGTTTAGATTTTTTTTATACGTGCCGCCAAAATTTAAAATGTTCTGGACACTACACAGCATAGCATATAACATATTATATCTAGTTCAAAGTTATCATCTTTAAATAATAATAGAAAGTTGACAATCTTAAGATGAGTACATATTGTAATTTATATAGTTATATGTTGTTAGAAGTGTGTAAAGTTAGAACACCGATTCAATGTTAAGGTGATATTAAGAAGTTTTAGTAATCAGAACTTCAACTGCCAAGTAATATATTTACAAAGATTTACATCAAATAGTAATTTGCAATCAAAAATATTGATAAACAAAAAAGCAATGCCTACTTTAATTTATTTCGATCAGTTTAATGTATAGAATGCCGACAACCTTTGACAGGATATCTCTATTATTAAATCCTGTCAAAGGTAGCCGACATTTCAAAGATATTAAATCTAAAAGCACTTTTATTGTGCGTGTGTGTGTGTCAAAGTGAGGAGGAATTTGAAATTTACTGTCGAGCACTGTATATTTCCAATTTACGGAGTGACTTCAAATTATATTATTATTATTAAGATACTTTGTATAGAAGACTTGTGATTATTTTAACACCTTAAACTAAATAACACCCTATTTTATATCGCACCAAACTACGGGTTCAAAGAAGGATTTTGATGACCAAAGTTCTTTTTTTTATCCGCGAGTTTGAGGCGGCTAGCAATTAAGATGCATAATATGCCAGTTTATTATACATATAAGAATGTTTAGCACAACAAGAACAATAATAATTGTGAACAGAAATCTTTGTGCTCACTCACATAGTTAGGTCTTGCATAATGTTATAAATTATATAGAAATTGTTTTGAACAATTGCAACATAATAATGTATTATATCCTTACCAAAATTCCGAAACTTTACGCTAACAATGTCCAAAACTTGCTTGAATTTCGCATATTTGAGTATTCGTTACTCCAAAGAACGTTTATGCAGCATAATCTCAAATTCAAACGTGCAATTTCGATGAAATTAAGTTTTTTTTTTTTATGATATAGGAGGGCAAACGAGCAGCCGGAGCCATTTTCATGTCTACCGACGCCCACAAACATCCGCATAGAGGCTATACAGATGCGCTGCCCTCCTTTCTCCTCCTACCTCCATGGGCCACCGGCTACTTACACACCGCACGAAACGCGACAGCACAGCTGTCACTTTACGCCAGTCTCGTGTAAGCGAGAGATACTTCCCCGGTCGCAGACTGCATGTAAGCATGCAGTGTGGCACTACCTCTTACAACGTACGAGAAAACCTCCGAAAAGATTTTACTGGGTATAAAAATATGTGTAAAAGGAGCTCCAGCGTATACGTGCCAGCGACAACGTCATCCAAAAGATGATTGCGGCCGGGTCCGCCTTCTCCTTGGGGACAACTGGGGAAGTAAAGTAAAGGGAGTAAAATAGGGAGGCTTAAATAATAACGATTTTATAATCATGATTAACGATCATCATTATCAGCCGAAGGACGTCCACTGCTGGACACAGGTCTCCCCATAGAGCGCACAAAGGTCATCAGTAACGGTGCATAGGTTTAGGTAAAATACATTCATGGAAGAGTAAAACTGCTACTAACAAACTTACAATCTAAATTTGTGTGAAATAAACTTTTATTTATATAAAGTACTCGAATCCGCATTGGCTTGTCGCTGAATAATGCATTTTTCGGGAGACATAATACGGAAATAGAAAAGTCGGAGTTCGCTGAAAGCTGTTCTTGTCGAAATATGAGAAGGATTTTTTCGTGTCATGAAGTAATTTTATTTTTACTATCTAAATTTGTTGGAATTTCATATCATGGGTGATTGATGATCAAATATAAAATGACTGAAGGTTTTTAATAATTTAGTAATACGATTTTTTGTTCATTTTTTCGTATATGTATGTGAATAATATACGCCATAAAAGGGTAAATGCGTAGTATTGAGCCACTTTAATATAATGATTAGTTTTAATTTAAATATTAAAAAATCTATTACTCAAGTATCTACTTTTCTCTTTCTTAGTTCTTTATGAGAACAATCGCTGGATTGTTAAACAAAGGAAGAAGACGTTTTTTTATTATTCACAAGGAACCGAAATGTCTCATTATACTTAAATTTAAATACTATTTTATTTTATTTACAATGCATGGATGAAGCGAAGAATATCCTTACGTTCCTATTACGAGTTTCATTTACATCCTTTATTGAATCATATGCTAATATCGTCGCCGATAAAGCCGAATAACGTGAGGTCTTTATTTGCGCAAAATTGAAGAAAATCCAATCTGCTTTCCGAAGGTTTAGTATCATGTGACTGTATCTCTTTATATCTCCTGATGTCTGTAGTAAATCTGCTCAAGTTATAAATGTTAAATGTCTGATAAATTTATATTAAAGTCGCAATCGCGTTTTCTTCAGCGTAAAATATTTTCCCAATGGAACCGTTAGTAGCAGATAAAAAGAAGAATGATGTTGTTCCAAATTTAAATATATATCTGTGACAAACCCTTCTGCGATTTTTCTTAATAAAGAACATAAATTCATATTCACAAACATAATATGCATTTTAATTCTTCTAATATTATAACTAAAAGAGTTTGTGTTATTGTTATTCCTAATACTATTACTATTATTATTCTCTCCAAAAGAAAACTTTCAAACAACATTTGTATGAAATTTGGTTCAGATAATTATCGCAACCCCAACCGAATATAGCGGTAAAGGGCTATTACAATCTTTTTTGTGTTTTTGCATTTAGAAGGACAAATAAATTTCCAATTTTTTTTTCATAAACGGTCACGTAAGACCATTTACCGACAGTATTCGACTTATCTGCGTGTGAGGTAATAATAATAAAGGAGACAACCGTATTTATATTGATTATTCTAAGCCGAATAAAGTGGTAATAGCTGTTGCTGATAGGTGTGGCGTGTGTTTTAAAAGGTTTGTTCCTGATTAATAGGTATACCTATTGAATTAATTGATTATCCATATTCCCTTTAAGTGTCACGCGTTATGTACAATACATAAGACAGTCGGCGGGCGACACCCTAGGGGGCACTTTAATTAAATTATATGTACCTATAAATATGGCCATTTTGTATGCTATTAGAAGGCTATCAATAATGTGCATTAATATGGACTAATTACTTTGGGCACATGAAATCCCAAAAGGATAGTTTTAAACCCGATAATGACTCTCTCACGGTATGTAAACTATGTATTATTCTGTAATTTTGTAAAACAAGTAATTACAAATACACAAAATAATAAGAATAACTTTTGTTTTGATAAATGTTCAGAATAATATTATTAAAAAATGATAAAATAAACAGTAAAACTTATATCGATGTAGAGAGGAAAATTCACTAAATTGTTTATAAAATTAATCTATATATTATTATATAGCTCGTCCCTACTATCTGAATCCTCAACCGACTCATTTCGTTTCGTTCCGGCCCATTTATAATACAAGAAGGATCAAATTGCTTCTAGCACAAAATATTTATTTTTATTTAATAATTTATGTACATGGAAAAAAACTTATATACTAAACAGGGATAGATTACAAGGCAAGTACAAAGGTACAGCTTATTCCATACAGGAATCTCTACCAGCAGACCTGATAAACGGAAACGTTTATAAAATTCAGGCCATATTTGGGTGTACATAAAAATAACTTATAACTAACAAAGTATAATGCATACATATAATTCATAAAAACATACATACAATAAATATCATATACATACATATATAAATATAATAAAATAAACTAATATAATATATTATACTATAAGTACTAATATCATACATCTAGTTTACCTTGAAGTGATTATCAATAGGTCAAAAGTATGCAATGAATATTAACTTAAACCTTTCTTTTAGTTATAGATATTTCAAAATTTTGCCTCATCTTATTATAATATCTCGTACTAAATAACAAGATTAAAAAAAATAAAATCTTTTGTATTGAAACTATACCTACTATAGTCATATATTTCCAGTTGCAATACTCGCTACGACTCACCATTTACAACATTACTGTTAGATAGGTACGTGTTGAAAACTAGACAATAAATAGGTGATATTCAAATTGATGAATTTCTTTAAACGACTAAAAGATTAAATTTCATTTTTTCCATACAGGATCTAAATCGGCAAATAAGAAATGAAAACAAAGATACTATTTTGTTTAACTTTATAATATCCCTTACCACACAAGCGTTCTTTAACTTTTTTTTAATTTATTGATTGAAAGTTTTTGATCGCTTTCTACCGTATTGTAGAGCATACAGAGCTTAGTTCTGAAGAACTAAAAGAAAACAATATTATCACTTCATAGTTTGGATCAAAAGAACTTCCGAGGCCATTTCTATCTGAGATCATTAGTGGGATTAATCTTATCGCCACCTGATATATCAGTTGGAAAGGTCTGATCCACTGTCGCAACTAATGAGTTCATTACTCACATAACTTGCTGAAATTACAAAGAACACTACAAACCTATTTGGGATCACTTTGTATAAGCTGACGAGTAAGATCGTTTATTTTAGAACTTGGTATCCTAGTTTACTTGACATGTCGTGTATATAGATTTAGATTATAAATTAAATATAGCGGAGTGCCATAAGATATACCTCGAAATCCAGGGCCAGCCAAGGAATCTTCATGAAACTTTTTGGAATGTGTTTTAACAGTAAATAGTTAAAAAAATTGCATGGTTACAATTTTTTTATTTATTAAAATACATAATTATTAATTTTTCGGAGTTTTTATTATTAAAAACCTGTCCCAGGATCATCAAAGGACCGCAGATACTCAGGTAAAAGGCGGGGAGAATTATAGAAGCGGTTGTCACAGCAGCATTTGTTGCTTCTCGAAATCGGGTCCATATTTCACTCTTTTGTACTTAAAATTGAGAATAGGAATTTAAAAACTTATTTTTTTATTAATCTCATCGATAACATTATTTTTAATTTGGAAACACTGGCCTGACCATGTTTAACAACATGGCGTCACTTCGTTGTCGATCTTTATTATCTGAGGTTACAACTATGTAGGCTAAACACGTCGTTATTTTTGTGCGTTCATAAAAAAAATATTTCTTGTTTTTAAATCAATTTCTTCTTCGTAAATCAAACTTAAATTTGCCTTTTTTTTAAACAATTATACATTACCATCAAAATTACTAAACAAATATAATTTATGGGGTATAAAATTAAAATCTTTACTGTTAATATTTTTTTTCTTCTTTTTCTTCACATATTTCAATAAATTGTTGTATTGTATGTAATTTGTTATTTCAGCTTTTAACAATGCAGTCGAAGAGGTTGTAGCTATTAGGATTCATTGACTGGTGGATTCCGAGGAGGAGGAGGATTCCGAGATTTCTATGTTTTACGGCACTCGATTTTATATAAGGATATATAGAGATATAGGAGGATTAATTATTATCAAATGACGACCTCGACGTACAAATTTTAATGACAAGACTCTTTCGTATTATTCACGTGCAATATTCTTAATATGGATGTATTCATCTAATTCTATCAATATTTTTGGAGCACTACGTAACACTTATAAAAATATCAAAATTAATTTGTAAATAACAAATTTTAGGAGTTAGAATCTAAATACTTTGGTCAACAACAATAAAAATAAATATACTCTGTGTTCAACGAAGTCATAAGGGCTAACACCTTCTGTTAGCCCCCGTGACTTCTAAGTTCTAGACTAACGAAAAATACACTTTAATCTTTCGCACCCCGAATTGAGGTGCAAAGACTAATGAAAAAATACCGTGAATGCTACGAAGGCAACGTGTGCTTACACTTCATAGCATAATATGGAGCTGTAGTGTAGAGCGTAACGTAGGCGAGTTTTGTCTACTTTGGCATAATTCATATGCCAATTTAACATCAACATTAAACTCTGAACATAACTAAAATGAGCACAAGTTTAATTAAAATGGCTATGGATATATAATACCTGAATTCTATTTTGAAACATAGACGAATAAAATTATTATTAAAAGTTAATTAAACTTAAAAAATGTAGACTACGCTCAAGGCCGGACTGCAAAGAAAGAAATAATAAAATATTTTATAGAAGTAATAAAATTAAAACACAGATTGCGTCCTTAATTTTGTTCATTAAATAATTTTAAATTAAATAGCAAACAATATATATACTCGTATAATATAAAACAAAACCAATAGAGACTAAGTTACGTCTTTCTTTATTAAATTGCGACAAACAGCTCTACTAAGCAGACTCATTAGTAATCTGCCAGTTGACAACTTGCTACTTGAGACTCTTGATATAAAGTTCAAACTTTCTTGAAACTTCAATCTCTCATACATTTATAGACAAGTTTTGCATTTAATGGTCGATCAAGTAATAAAGTAGGTCGTTCCCTAACTTGTCTTTATTTAAAACGGAGTAAGTATATACTACTACAGTTCTAGAACTAGTAAGTTCTATTACTGTAGTAGTTTATACTAAGAACTAGTAAGTTAGGGACGCATACTGATTGTCGTCTAAAAACTTACACCCACACACTACGACCCTTACGGCTCGAGTAGCGCGAGCGATTTATAGAGTTGATAGTTGGGTAATTAAAAAATAAAGAAGTTAATAATATTATTTTAGTAGGTACATATTATACAAAGAGCTGATATAATTTAAATTCATACAAATCAATGGTTTTTGATAGGTGTAATAAAAACATTTTAATTTAGAAAATCAAGGCGAAAAACATTTACGCCGTAGAAATACCATTACGTTTTTTCTGTAAGGATTGACGAAAATATTTTTTTTTAATAATCAACAATGTGACGGACTAATACAAATAAATATATAAAATTCGGTTGAAATTGTTTGAGTGTAAAGAGCCCTAATATGGAATTTGTAAAAGGTTGATATTATGATATTACTTTTCATCTCCGTCGTTCTTCGTCAGTTAAGTCAAGAATATCGGAACAACTGTTAAAGGCATTACATAAGCGAACTAGTTATGTGTAAGTAGTAAGTGAAAAATAAAACACTGAGATAAAGTACGCTTAACGAATGAACACTGGATATAAAAATCAAAATAATATAATCACTGCTGCTGCTGGTATCGGATTTTCCCGTTTGATAAATTCGTTTCCATTTTGCTCTCATTTTATTGCAGCAATTATCTAAAGTCTAAACCACTGAGGACACGCTAGTGGTCTGAATAGCTAAAAAAAGTTCTAATAACGTAAAAGTGTAAAAAGTTAAAAGCAAAACTGTAAAAAGTACCTACATATTGTTCATAATGTTTTATATTTATAATACCTAAGTATACAAATATATCATAAAGATGAATATATATTCCTATAGATAATATATTGCCACATTGGTTACATAAATAGATTAATTTAAAATAGATTAAGTCTTCTTTTTTAATATTGTATTTTTATTTATCTTTATTTAAGCTTCATACTTATTAGTTTCTCTTTAAACTCTCGTTGTTAATAATCCAAACACCCTCCATAAATAATAATCGCAAAACCCTAGATCGGAATACAAACGCTGGATTGGATAGCTGCCAAACGGCTTTTGATGTTAAAATACGACAACAGTGATTATTTAAACGTACCAAACAACTTTGTTTAAATGGTTTTTAGTAAAATTAAGATATCTTTTTATTAACTCTCAAATTAATTAGTTTGAGTTTGGTGGGAGAAAGCGATAAAGCGATATAACGTCACTGAACATTAATAAAAGCTGAACGTAACTTCAATTTGAAGCGAGTGGTGCTTAAGGAAATGGAGCACTTGCGGTGATGGTAAGTTTAACGCGTCGTAAAATTAAATAGCGTGCCACAAATTTCTACATGACCTATGTTATCAATCTAAATTTTCCACTATCCTTGTGTCCGTGCACTTGTATTATATTGTGTACTATTCCGTATATAAGTAATTAATTATTAAGTTTGTTGCAGTTTAGAGTTAAGATGTAAATGAATATTATGTAATAATGCTAGCAGGTACAATTTTACATATCTGGTGCACTTGGTTACCCGAGAATTAGCCATCGGCCCTAGCAGGTTCGTATTATTTGCTGCACTGCACACACTAATATTACACATACATACACATCACAAAATAGGTAAGGTATGGACTAGATCTCAGTGCCTCATACCCGGTCAGACAAGACTCAAACGTCCTCGAAACTCATGTTTCGTTTCGTGAAGTTATGAATAAAAGGTTAAATTAGAATCAGAAGAATGGAGTAAAGCAGACAAGATTTATAGCACGAGCTAGATTTATGTCGCTTGTTTGTAGCAGTATATTGGTAATACGACCGCATTTTAAATTATACCGCGGGAGCTGAATAATTTGCAGCCTCATTTGCATTTGCAGGGCGCGCATAATAGAATGCATACACATCACATTCATGGCTAATTTGGATAAATAATTTGTATGTTTACTCAGTTTTACCATAGTAAAATATGAATAGTAAGCTCTGAGCACAATCGGCGACACAAATACCTACTCTTGCCCGGACGCCTAGAGTTGACATTTTTATTATTTTTGTGTGGTTTTGATAAGGATACTTTTTTGTGACCTACTGAAATTAAGTCTTCAAAAATCAGGAGTACTTACCCTTTTGTTTGTTAGGTTGTTTTTTTTTCTTTTTCTAATATGTAGTGCAACGCTGTACTTCTCGCTCACACGAAACCGTCGTAATGTGACAACAGTGCTATCGCGTCTCGCGCGGTGTGTAAGTAGCCGGTGGCCCATTGAGGGAGGAGGAAGAATGGTTCATGGAGGTGGGAGAAGAAAGGAGGGCAGTGCAACTACTAATGTGTTGTGCGGATGTCTACGGGCGTTAGTAGAAATGAAATTGGCACAGACTGCTCTTTTGCCCTCTTGTATTATAAAAAAAATTACAATGTAGTGGTAACTTTTAATAAAGTAAGTAAATTTATTAAATTACTCTTGAATATTCATTAATCAGAAAAAGAAAATTAATCATTGTGCGAATGTCTATGGTCGTTAATAGAATCTAAATTGGCACCACCGACTGCTCGTTTGCCCTCTTATACTATAATAAAAAATTGTTAGAGGCACCCGAAAACACTACAATAGTTTTTGCATTTTTTGACGTCATAATCGAGTCGAGTTTTATTAACATATTTTATAATCGGAAGGTTCAGATTTATTTTAATCATATGGTTATGATGTAGAAATTACACATATTTTGATGAATTGTATGCATCAAGTTCTTTGGATTAACAAAGAAATTACCTCGTAAAAACTAATGCTTCTGATTTAGATTCGATTAAGCGGAGAAAATAAGGAAATCTTACCCAGACACTACGTTAAGCAAAGCAAGAAAAAATCTTTTAATGATTTGCTTGAATAAATTGCTACATTACTCAATCGAATCGAACGTTAAATATGAATTTTTGGCATGAAAATTGTTGGAGATCTTAAATTTAAAAGGTCGCTAGTAATAAGTTGTCCACCGGCAGTTGAATACTGATGGGACTGAATAAGTACAGACATTGGTAGTGATTTTACATAGATAGATATCTTTCTACTTGATCAATTTCTTTATGTTGAAAAAATATGATTTTATAATTTTTGACTTGTGCATTTTGCACTAAACAATTGACACAAACATAGAGAGAGTTGGTATAGGTACATAATTTACCTTTTTGTTATGTTTATTTGCTTAATTTTCGTCGATTAATATTCAGAACCAACTAAACCAAACTTCAACATACAATCAGTCGAATAAAATTTATCTGGAAAAGTTGGAATGTCAATAATTGCATTAAATGCATTAATATTTCATTTATGTTTTTTTTATTTTAGTTGTTATTTTTTTTTTTAAGGTATAGGAGGGCAAACGAGCAGTCGGAGCCATTTTCATGACTCCACAAACATCCGCATAGAGGCTATACAGATGTGCTGCTCTCCTTTCTCCTCTCACCTCCACCGGGGCTCCACTGGACTACCGGCTACTTACACGCCGCTCTAAACGCGACAGCACAGCTGTCACTGTACGCCGGTGTGTAAGCGAGACAGTGGCGTAGCTAAGGGGGGGCGGTGGGGGCGGTCCGCACCGGGTGTCACCCTTTTTGGGGTGTCACCCGCCTGGGTCCCAGTCTCTCAACTTTAAGAATGATGCTAACAAATAACAATGTCAACACAAAAATTTATTTTCCGGGGATTCCTCCAATAGCACTAGCTCAGCTCAGCTATACCTATGTATAATAATTCGAGGATTCCCGCAAAAGAGCTTGACGCTGTCGTGGGGGATTTTTTTGCTCTCCTGTAAAATTGTAAATTAAGAAGTTACGAGGTGTCAACTTATGACCATCGATATGTAGGTTCTATCTGAGCTCCACGGTATTGTGCGAGTATGTAAAGTTTAACAAGAACCAGATTTTACCAGATAAGTTTTAGATATTGTAACATTGATTTTGAATAGTGAATTCGCTATTCAAAAATTATCCACCATATTCGCTTCTGTTATAGGTGTAAATAAAATTGTTATTGGCCGTTATTCATCCATGTGAAACAGAGAAGTTTTAAAATGGGCAACTATAAATTGAGTTTACCAAACGTGAAATCCAATCTCGCTCGCGTGTTTGCTGCTACAAATTGGTTGAAAATAATTCTACTATTT
>LUGF01039716.1:52002-64642 GCA_001625245.1 Calycopis cecrops
GATCGATGCCCCTGCAACCTCAATTAGCTTAAAAATCAATATCCTATTTGCTCAAGTTAAAATGTATATCAAATCTCATTTTCGATGAGTTCTTGTCTCTATTCTTTAATTATAAATATCATAATTAAACTGCTGTTTATATAAACACTCAGACTTTCCATGACCCAAAGTAACTTGTAGCAGGAAACTAGAGACTAGACTCAATAGCTAGAAATAGGCTTAATAAAACTTAAATGGCAACAACAATAAGGATTTATATGAAAGAAGTTATAAAACCTTCTTCTATTCAGTGAGTTAATAATATAATATAAGTAAGAGATATTAATATATCGCTACTTTTATTATATTCCCATTCCTGTCACAATGTTTTTTAATAGTAAACAAGGGCAAGATAGTTAATAAACTTATCAGAAAAACAAAAAACACATGACATGTGTCACTCCACATGTCACTCATGGACTCCATACTACAACAATGAGAAAATGGCACTTGACAAAAACTCGCATTACATTCAATAACACAATTTTTCGCAATTACCAATCAAATTTACATTAAAAAAATAGTTCAGGGTGGTATCCCTAGTAACTAAAAGTCAAAATGAATAAAGTAGTTTAAAACTGATATCTTACTCATGATTGGAATTATTATACGCCTATTACTTTTCAACAAAAATAGCACATCGCGCCAGTTTTCTAATGCTTGTCCCGGAATAGAGCAGAGAGTGTTACATATCACGTCATGCTTACACATTTTCCTTGATTCCTCCACATTCATAACTCTCTTCATACAAACACGCCAGTTACGAAGACTTACGCCACCACCTGACAGTGCCCGATTTATCTGACAATGGTACGCCAGTCTTGTTCTTCCCTGCATTCTCTAAGTTTCGCATTGTATAGTGTATATATCTTGTTAACCTCTCATCTACCATTATTTCTACTAGTTTGAACCAACAGAACATGTCTTTTCTCATTCTTGCACTTTCTTTCATACCTAACCTTTCTCTCAATTACGAAAGAAAATATGTTTCAATACACAATTAAATCGCTTAAAACTAGAACTCCAATTAATTCACGTATTCCGACAAATTGAGGTCTGTATTGCGTGGTCCAGTGAAGCGAATGAGAATTTCTCAGACAATTATTTATTTTATATCAAATAAATAGTTCACACAGTCCTTAGTAATACATCCTAGGGAAGATATAGGATAATCCGCTAATTAAAATTGTAACATTTATATCTTACTAGCTGTACCATGCGCGTGTTGCTACGCCACCAACAGATACGTCAGCATGGACAGTCATAGCATTATTTAAAATTCGAAGGAATGATAGTGGTGCCATCTGTCAAAAATTAGCCGTACCAACATAGAAACCTTCGTGAGCGTATTCAGAACAACTTTACTAATGATCATCACATTCTAAAATGCATTATGCATTACTGTTGTAGAAAGATTCTAGAAATAGAAGTCACAGGAATGCTATAAGTTTGTTTAATGTTTTTCTTGAATAGTGGTGGCCATGTTTATTACAGATATATCCACAAAAATATCCCATTTACTCCTTTATTAATGGGTTCGCGCGTCGTTTATTTGATTTAGTTGTTTGTGCCATTCGTCTTAGGATTTGTGCAGTTTACGGACAAACTGCATCCATTTCAAACAGAACATTTTATTAACATAATAATCTAAGAAAGGTCCGCGTCTAATTTATTGCTCATACAAGATGGTGTAATGGCACATTCAAAAGCGAGCCAGCGAAAAAAGGCGAGAATGATACATTATCCGAAAAAATGGTACTTAGGAATTCCAAAATGCAAAATGCTTTATACATTTTAGTTTCAAAGTAAAATGAAGTTTTTGTCAAAAACAAGTGTGTTGATAAAACGAGCTGAATTCTATTAAAATAAATTTCCTTAATGCGCTCTTTTAAGGTTGAAGTAGGTACAAACCGATTTCATTTGGTTTTTATGTATTTGTGTCTTATTAAATTTACAAAAAACCTCTTTGTATTCTATTTGTTTTCCTTATTAATTTACGAGCATAGTTTCTGCTAAGTTTTTGATACGATTTTCATAATTAATGCGAATACCACTTAGGTCGGTAACTAATCAATTAGGTACCAATATCAACCAATTAGTACCAATTTGGGCGAGTTTTGCATACCCCGGGATTCGGGTAAATTACTTACTCGAGCCGATGTGTTTGATCAAGCCGACACTTATGTAACTACGAGCAATAACTGCTCTGATGAATCAAAATTAAGACAAACAATTAATGTGTCAGACATTAAATTGAGGGATGTTTGGGACAGTGTTATTACAGTACAATATTAAATCTGTTAAATGAGTATAGTAAGCCGTTTGACGAATGTAAGAACGATAATGAATGTACAAATTCAAGCTAAGCATAGATAAGGAAAATTGGCGCAGGACTCTACAACTTCCAGATCATTATAATACTCGTATTTAAAGCATGATAAAACATTTAAAACAAGGTACACAAAATCCAGTCAAACTCTCTCCATGTCATTATGGTTTGCTTGCTGTCTCAATATTCAATTATGTTTTATTACAGGAAAGTTACTCTGTAATAATTCAATTACAATCACTATTGAACATACTAAAATTGATGATACCTCAACAATTGATTTTAATAATTTTGATGATGGAACTTTTTTGATCTTTTTTTGTTACATTGGTGTTTGTTTTGGAGCATTATGCAAATATTAATATCTAATCATCTGAATTATCATTTAAATATTATGGTAGAAGGTATAATATTAAGTAGTATAGATACCTATATAATATTGGTTGATTGGGGTTTGTAAATTGGGTTGGTTGGGAATTTTATAGAGTATGAATAATATAATTTTTTTGACAGAGCAGAGTTATCTGTGTAGAAATGTGAATAAATAAAAGTATATTTAAAATACAAAATCTAATATATAAAATTCTCGTGTCACAGTTTTCGTTGCCATACTCCTCCGAAACGGCTTGACCGATTCTCATGAAATTTTGTGAGCATATTGAGTAGGTCTGAGAATCGGCCAACATCTATTTTTCATCCCGATATTCCCACGGGATCGAAAGTTACGCGGGTGAAACCGCGGGGCGCAGCTAGTAATAAATATAAATATATATATAATTTCTTTCATCTCCCTATATAAATATGATGACAAACTATAAAGTCACTGTCGTAATATTATGGTGTCTAGCGTGGTTGCGCATTAATGATAAAATGAGAACCCGAGACACCCGAACAAACAAATAATACTCGTATGCAAATTTCCTATATTTTCGTGATATCCTCTCGGCTTTTCGTAGCAAAATGCCAACAATAATGATCTCGGGCTTGGAAAACCCTCATTGAAGTAATGAGGGTTTCACAAATTTTTACAAACGCTTCACATACCTATGCTTTGAAATAAAAACCGTTTGAGTAAGTTGTAGCATTTTCCACTTCAGATACGCACAACATAGAAAACATCAACATAACAATAACCATTCTCAAATTTTATTAGCCAAATAATACGTAAATTTATTATTAAAATAAATATATATTATTATTAAAATAATATACGATAAATAAATATAGTTAAAAAGACATCGTACGTGTATTGAGCCTGCTCCTAAAATGCTTCTCTGTCTGTCTAAAATGTCTGTCCGTCCGCCCACGTAATATTTTAGTAAAATTTTCGAAAATATAATAAACATTTTACTAAAATTGTTTCTGTTTTTTAACTTTGAACTCTGTAAAATTTTAGATAGGTACTATAAGAAATATCTGTATGTATTTTGAACATATTTTTGTAAATATAAATGGTACCTGTGTACGTACGTTGGAGGCATTTAGTGCATAGGGATAGGGATACATAGAGGATAGGGTATTCGAGGACAGTGAATACGGTAGTCAAATTTGGTAGAGGCAGCATCGTTGCTGCATTGTACCTGAATGAGCTTACTTACCTAACACTTCTTTGTAAAGCTCGTGAGAATCTGATATTTTTTTTTAAGTGAAAGTGGGAAAACGCGCAGTTGGTGCCATTTTCATGACTACCGGAGCCCATAGACATCCGAATAGAGGCTATACAGATGCGCTGCTCCCCTTTCTCCTCCCACTTTCATGGGCTGCATGGGCTGCTCACACATCGCACGAATCGCGTCAGCGTAGCTCTCATTTTACGCCGGTTTCGTGTAACTGTAAATTAACAGGGACATTAAGAAAAGAAGGGCAACCCATTCTGGTCATGTGGATGTTGACATGCGTGATTACTCTCCAGCAGGTAGCTTTGTCTTATGGTGTAAAAATACGCTACATATGCATCGAAACATTGGCACATATTTTTTCATTTACTTGGGTCAATATATATGTTAACATCATAATATTATATTATATTATTTCGTTTCACATCAAAGCAATATTCTGTCTCCTAAATATTTATTACATACAGTCCGTACCGACGGTAATTTCTGCACATAGCTCTAAACAAGAGCTGTTTGAAGTAATTAGTTGGGATCATATTCGGGTGACGTGTTTTGTTTTTAACTTTATTTATGAGCGGCAGTTTGCGGATTAAACTTCGTCAATGTCAAGTAGCCAATTAAAAGTTTTAGGATAGCTACCAGGTTTAACAAAAAGCGGGCACAAATATGAATTTAATTAATAAACATAGAGTTTCTAGGCTTTAAGTAGGTATTTAGCTGTTATGATACTTAAAAATTAAATGCTTGACAAGAGGAGAACGATGATCTTGTCGTTTTTTACAAGAGATTTTCATTTCAGATTGTTCATTGCAAGAGACCTGTACCGGATGCCCTTTGTATATCTGTTGACAATGATCATGAGTATAAACCATGGAGATTGTTTGTAGTTGAACGAAAGAAAATGATTGTGTTTATAAGTAGGTATAGATTTACAAACATAATATGTACCTCTATAACTATTCTGTAAAATTCGTATCGGAACTCAAGTTTTAGTGGCTCAAGTGTCATAAGGTGACGTCAATCATGATAGACATCTTTTGAATTTTATAAATATTTAAGTTTCCATAGCGTTAAATGAGTTCATTCCTTTTTGTAAGATAGAAAATTACTTTTATTCTTGAAGTCAAGTCCCTCAAGGTTGCATATTTTTCACTACCATTATATTTTATTGTGTATTGATATTGTACCGCAGTATGCGCTACCATCTACAACACTACTAAGTCGTTTCAAATTGTATATTGTACACCTGTGACTGAAACTGTTCGTTCTCAATTGAATTGGTTCTAGAATAGATAGAATGTCACTATTATCCTACGTTTTATTTACAATAAACTAATTTGTAAAATAATAAAGTTCTAGAGTAATAATAAATAACATATAAATAATTTAAGTTTCTGCCTGAGGCTTATATTTTCCAAATAACAAACCTTTTTCAACACTTTGTTATTTCTCCGATACTAACACCAAAAAAAATATTTTAAAAATTAATATCTTATTTAAAACATAACTTTTATCTGAAATGTATCGAGCGAACTATCTTAATGGCTATATTGCAGCTGTAGCACTACTTCTAATTAATTTAAACGTATTTCATACTACGTACGTTAGTACGTAGATACGTGTACATAGTGCAGACTTTTCAGAGTACATGGAATTTTAAGCAGAATTTTTTTATAAAAATATATAATATATGATATTATATATTTTTCCTATCATTATGTTCGCAAAAATAATATATTCTATAATATTATTTTTGCTATAATTATATTTTTATTCTGTACAATCTAAACTGACGTCTGATCGTTCGATATTTCGTCTATTCAGTCTCTGAGCCTCCTCGTGACTAGTTCTCATTATTTATCGAAAGTAATAAAAGATAAATCTGGCAAATATAATTTATTTTTAAATTTTTTGTGAGAGCTTACAAGGGTCTGCAGATAAAGCGAATGACCACTAACGAGTGAGTAACACTAAACGAGTGAGTACATTCATAGATTTTTTTATACAAGTTACAAATACTCTTTCTTTGTATTCTGACAAGATAAAATCGTCATAGGTACTGATTTCGTCCTGCTCAGGAAATATCATCTGATTTTAGATCTTAAAATATCAAAAATCAAAATATATATATTATTAAAAATTAAATTGGAATCCTGTCAAGACCTGTTAATGTTAAACTTAGTCATCGGAGCTGAAAATGGTCAATTTATGTTTCGGTCCCCTAAGTATTAGCGAAAGTTTATTTATTCATTTGAGTAAATTTTATGAATTAAATGAAAATTGTATACATAATTTTATGAATTGAAACAAAATAATGCAGAATATGTCGGAAACTGTTTTACACTATCATACATTAATTTTTTACCCAAAGAAAAGTTTCGCGCAAAGAAAACTCTATTTTTTTTATTGGTGCTGAGATGTTGTATCTAAATTATCGACTATGTAAAACATTAAGTAAAATATTTCTATAATTAATGTCTATGGATGTGTCATATTTAATGACATCTCTGAAGTTTGAACTCAAATAAATGTGACCCTAATAATGTTACTGTTTTTTACAACAATAACAACACAACACTGTCCTAAGAGGCAGGCCGAGAGAATAGTGACACACTTCATGATCCCTGTAGGGTTCACAATAGGGTCTATTGCGTAAGTAAAAGAAGATCTTACAATATATTTTTTCCAATAGTATTCAAATTTTATTGTTAATGTGTGAAATTAATGCATAAATAAAATCGTATTGCACGTACCTATTATCTATTTATGTATATATAAAATTGAAAGGTGACTGCCATAGTGAATTATCAACGCACAGCCCAAACCACTGGACGGATCGGGCTGAAAGGCATGAAGGTAGATGTTATGACGTAGGGGTGGGCATCCGCTAAGAAAATATTTTAATAAATTCAACCCCTAAGGGGGTGAAGGGTGTTGAAGTTGTTAAACTCGGGTAAAATCGCGGGGCACAGCTAGCTTTTGATATACGTGTAACAACCGAGCGCCTCACACAATCTACTTACGGGCCGTTTAATAACTGAGTATGTATACTGTATAGTATGATATGTAATATTTCATAGATACTTAAATAAAGTATCAAAGTCAAGTAATATGTTGCGTTCCACGTATGCCTCTTCTTCCTCAAGGAATATTTTACCTAGTCACTTGTATTATTACATTTTACAGGAAAATATATGCATTATATATAATTCTATTTTTCTATTTATATTTTTTTCACAGTAAATAAACCTTATTTTGAAGGAATACTTTGAAATGAGGTGTGTTAAGTTTCAGTAATATTAAGAGGTTTAATTCTGAGTAATTTTACCTAGTAATTATTTCTTTATCAATTTCAAAAAGTAGTTTCTCTTTTTTACCTATATATAATACCTATGTATGCAGTAAGATATACTGGCACGACTGGGGAGGTACCTCTCGCTTACACGGTACCGGCGAAAAGTGACAGGTGGTGTCGCGTTTCTTGCGGTGTGTAAGCCAGTGGCCCATGGTGAAAAGATGAGAAAGGAGGGCAAAGCATCTGTATAACTTCTATGCGGATGACTGTGGGCGTCGGTAGTCATGAAAAAGCTATCTTTTTCTCCGACTGCTCGCTTGCCTCCTTATACTATAAAAAAATATAATATGTATGTTTGTCCGCGTATTTCACGCATTGGATGAACTGATTTTAATGTATTCAGAAAGTACAGTTTTTACACTTTTGACACAAAAATCATCTACGGTTTTATTATATGTGTTAAGATTAATATACTATTCAGAGCGAATGTAAAAATACAATAAAATAAGAAAATGCATTCGCACGTGTTCGTTTTCAAACTTTCGATTGCGTTTATGAAAAACGTCCAAAGAATATTTATGAGATGGAATCACGGCGAGTCACGTTTATAACACATTTCAGTAACATCTAGCGCCTGGCATTTACAGTCTCATTCTCAACCTTATGGTTTTGCTAGATATTTTTTTTTTAATAGCGCAAAGTAATTTAAACCTACTTAAAATACAGGCTCTGTTTTAATTCGATGAATGTACAGCAAACTGGGTACTAGTCAGTTTGTTTATACATAATATAATAAAATTGTAGGAAAGTCCAAGCTGTACATTGAATATATTTTAAAAGAATACTTGGGGCCATCAAAGCCTTTTATATACTTTTTAGAATTTTTGTCTGTTAGTCTGTATGTATGTCCGGGCTAAGCTAGAAAAATAATGCATGGATTTACTTAAAATTTTGTTTAAATTTTACTAACAGTCGGGTTAACATAGAGACAAAATATTATCACGCTATCACATACGGGGAAGTAATTGTGAATCTTTAATTTCATACAGAATTGAGAACCTTCATTTTTGAAGTCTGAAATCCACGCAGGCGAAGCTGCGGGCGGGAGCTAGTTTTAAATAAAAGAAATACGAATGCCCGGCTAATAAAGCTGATATGATGTCACTTTTTATTAGGGTTAGGGGCGCATAAGTAATCAACTCGGACCTCATAAATAAGTAAAAATCTACAGTCGACCGGACACAAAAACTGGAGCTTACGAATACATGAGCTTTCAACCCGGTTGAAGTGATTGTCAATTTTACATAGACATAGCCATATATATATATATTATAAATTTTATATGGTAAACATTACGAGCAATAGATTTTTTTTTATAGTAAAACTTGTTATTGTATGTTACAGAAATACAGTCTGGCACATTGAATTTTTCAGATCGTGACTGCAGAAACTAAACTAAACTAAGAGTAAAGTTGAGAATGTACTTTAACGGTCGTGTAAAATTTGTAATTACTGCAAACAAGTTCCGTTTAGGTGCTTGTTGGTAATGTGCACGTTTTGTTGGAACAAAAACTATTTAGGGAAGGCAACGTTACGGTTTTTCAACTTTAAAATTAAAACAGCTGAGGTTTAATGTTTACGCTTAGCTTAGTAAACTATGCAGCGCGGCGTTTGTATTTCCCACATACTTGCTTTATACGTACTCTACGTTTTAATTTTGGAATACATCAATCACAGTGAATCGCTTTCACAGATGTCAATGAAACTCTCAAATTGCATTTTAGGAACACAGTTCTTCGATTTTTCAGGTTCTCGTTAGAGATAATTAACATAAAGCATTTGTAGAGGTAGTTGAGGTAAGTATCGAATAGTAAGACTTTAATATTAAACTGTGAAACTGGGCCTTAATTAACATGTATTATAAAACTCGGAAGCGTGGGGCTTAAAAGCTTCATTAATTAAATTAAAAGACGTGTCAGTAAAATTTAAAATGATATATTTTTTTTTATGGTATAAGGGGGCAAACGAGCAGTTGTAGCCATTTTCATGACTACCGACGCCCATAGACATCTGCATAGAGACATACAGATGCGCTGCCCCCCTTTCTCCTCCCACCTCCATGGGCCATATAAAAGTATATTAAAAACTGAAACCTTTTCTGAAGGTATAAAATATAGGACTCAATCAATTTTTAGTATACATTTCTTAGTAGAGATATTGTTAGAATGTGAAAACTTACTTAAATATGAGGTTAGTTAGGTTTTCACTTTTAGACTACTATAGTTAGATTATTCAAGCGGGATTACAGATATACTGAAGTTTTTAGCTTACTCCATTTAGAAAAAAACGACGTAATATATCTTCATTATTTTATCGGCTATTAAATCTAATTCATGTAAAATTTGTCAATAAACATGTCAAGATTTAATATTATGCTAGCTAATATAAAGTTATCAACTGACAGTAAAATAATAGTGAGTCTGACTATTAAAGCTATATATAGATTATAATATCGTTTGATCTACAATTTAATTAACTCTCCTCCCTATTATTAGTTACTTTATATATTTTATCAATTTAAAAGAAAATTATTTCAAACATTTTATATACAAACGCTCTTTGTTATTTTGTTTACTTGTAATTACTTTATTAAAACAACAACAGAAAGATACACAAGTTGCATAGCCTGAGGGAGTCATTATCGGCTTTCTAAGTATTCCCTTGTAAATTTATGTACCTATAGTACGAGGTGGGTGGTGGGTGAAACAAACATTTATTATTATTGTGTAAGGAAAAGTGAAATAATAACATGGCCAGTACCTGTTCATGTCTGCGTTTAGTATCGAACTTAAATTATATCTATTCAAGTTAATTGTAGCTCTTTAAAGGTCAATGCCGTGCTGCATTGCAGCGGGATTAGGCCGGCACGACCGGGGCACCAGTCGAAATTGTTGTCCCAAAGAATCCGTTTTTATTTATAATACTAATAATTAATCATTAAAAATTATATTATACATTTTAAATTATGTCCGATTACCGTAATAGCTAGGTCCAGTTTCACCAGTCTCTTTTGTCCAGAAGTTATTGCTAGCCATGTCGATAGCTACAATAATAATTACATATATATGATACATTAGCTTCCGCCCGCGGCTTCGCTCGCGTGGATTTCGGACTTCAAAAATGATTCAAAATTTTAACTTATTATGTTATTCTGATATAAAAGCTGTATTACTGTAAAGTTTCACGAAAATCCGTTCAGTAGTTTTGGTGTGAAAGAGTAACAAACATTCTTACAAACTTTCGCATTTATAATATTAGTAGGATGTACATACCTAATATATTTAATCTTAATTGAGCTTACACAATAATGTTAAACATTATAGGCATCAATATAAGCTGATCACAGGATATCGGCGATATTTGTGTTGATATTGAATTACAGAATTCCTAAACTAGAATACGATATCAGAAATGTTTACATGTGAACGGAAATAAAATATACCTATCGTCAAGTATATCAACATCCACTAGGTGTTACTTAGAATTATATTATCAAACAGTACGTGATATTTAAATTGCACGGGCCGATTTAATATAGAATCATTTAATTATGGACTCGTAATCGTATCGTTTGAAGTATTCGTAGTTTGATAGCCGTATAAGTACTACAACATAACTCGAATGTAAAGGTTTATTACTTTAAATTAATCTCTACCAAACAAATATTCTAAAAAAGGCAAAGACTTGTAATTATCAGGAGGTATAGAAAGTTATGAACAAATGGTAGTAGTAGCCAAATACGATAATAATGAGATATTATGATCATAGTGATATTCTTATTTTATAATGATATGACCAACTAATTAGTACAAACCCAAACAAATGAAAACCTATATGACAAGTTAGGCTGTAGTACTAAGAAACGATTTTAACCATATTTCAAAAACTTTACAAATCTCAAACTTGGAGAATTAAACGAATAAGAGATTTACTGCCGATCCCTTTACAAAGTACCGGGCTTTTAGGGAACGCCTACGGATTTCAAATTTCAATTTATTGTTTCTTGGAAATATTTGTTAGTAAGGTAAATAAAGTATTATTTAAATAAATATTATAGTTAGCGAGAAATATTAATTTCGTGGACAGGAAAGTGCAGTAATTAATATTAATGTTTGTAAAAAAAATGTAGACTTGATCATAACTTTTATAAATACAGCCTTCATACTACATTACGCATTAACTTAATTGAATTTACGTCTACGAGGAGGCGAACAAAAGAAAGTACTACTGAATCATTAAAAACCGTCAATCATTTTTTTATTTCGTTATCAATCACCCATGATCTGAACTTACAATAATTTCAGACACAAAGAAACAAATTTACTCCATGACACAACAAAATATGACTTATTGTGGTATATCGATAACATTGCAATATTATCGATAATATTGTAATATTACCGGTACCGACCCGTACAGATTTTGTCGGTACTGGTAACCTAATGTTTCTGCTCTGTTGATCCAATTTTTACAAATACTATAAGCCTCTTTATTTATTGTCTCTAGGTACTTTGTATTTATGAACTTGCTATATTTAATGTGCTCGTTTATTGACTTAAGTTTCATGTTATTATGAGAGCTCAATTCGATATCATATTTTTCATTTCGTTTTAATATTATGAGGGGCAAACGATGAGTCTGGGACATTTTCATGACTACCTACGCCCATAGACATCCGCGTAGACCTCTATGCGTCGCCCTTTTTCATCCTCCCCCCTCAATAGCCCATAGGCTACTTACATACCACAGAAACGAGACAGCCTGTCACTTCATGCCGGTATCGTGTAAGCGAGCTTAGAGGTACCTCCCCGGACATGCCGGCCCATTTCGACAGCATGTGCAATGTGCATGCTGTCGAAATTGAAAAATTGAGACTACCTCTTTCTATACACATACGTATAGAACAATTTTATCATATCACACCAAAACTTTATAAATATAGTTCTCCAAGAGCATAGATAAGTATTAAGATATAGTAGGGGCTCTGCCGTCTTAACGTTCGTTAAAAGAGGCATAGTATGACAAGCGTATGAACGATACATTATACAGCTGCTAAGTTTATGATTTTGCATGTAGAATAATTGTCAGACTCAAGCAGAAGTTTTAATAACTTCATCAAAGATTCTTTGAAGATTTAAGCATGTACGTTTGTTTACCTATTTAATTTTAAACGTGTCTGATAAATTCTATATTGTACCTACTAGCTGCGCTCCGCCGATTCACCCCCTTAAATTTTGATACGGTGGAAATATCGAGATGAAAGTAGATGTTGGCCGATTCTCAGACCTACCCGATATGCAC
>LUGF01039725.1:7288-19947 GCA_001625245.1 Calycopis cecrops
TTTAAATAATTGGCCTATAAATTTTTGGCCGCGTGGAGCTCTTCTTATATATATACTTAGTAAGATCACGTTGTAAAAGTATCTTAAATTTGTGTATTTTGTTTATTATAATTTACTTAAGTTAACAAAAAATGAAAATTGCCAAAAATGTTGTTAACTTAAATAAATTATAATAAACAAAATACACAAATTTAAGATACTTTTACAACGTGATCTTACTAAGTATATATATATAAGAAGAGCTCCACGCGGCCAAAAATTTATAGGCCAATTATTTAAACTTTTATACGGTCTTTTGTAAAAATGAAAGCCCACGAAAAATTGCTTAATTAACAATAGCATAACTTTTTGAAAAATGATCAAAAAATTTTTTTTCCAACGGGACTGTATTCTTTGAAGTGTTTTGATGGCACCATAATTTTTTTAAATTTTTCAATTGATATTTGATTCTATAAAAAAATTATTTTATGTAAAAGACTCTGTTGAGCGGTCGCGCGGCCATGCTGTATCGGCCGCGCGGGGCCCTATTTTCAGCACTAAATTAAAATTATAAATAATGGAGGTAGAGTTCCGGGAGGTAGGACTTTTTTTTTGGAAATTTCCTCCTTTTAAGAATCTTTTTTTTAAATTTCTTAAATATTAATAGTTTTTGAGTTATTGCCAAAAAACGAAATACCTTTTTTTTTTCATCTTAATTTGTTAATAACTTTTGCAATTTTTATCATGCAGTAAAATCCTTCAAAACATTTTTTCTAGACGTCATTCCGAATCCAATGAGCTATCGCTCATATTTTTAGGACCTTTATCAAGAATTAACACCATTTTGAACATTTCGACTAGACTAAAGTATTGGATATCGTACTCAAGCTTCTCATTTTACACTACGTTATATAATATAATGTGAGCTAAGCAACATATACTTTCTATGAAACGAATTAAATATATAAGTTGGTAAGGGTAAAAATGATCTTTTGAGTGCTATAACTATAATGCTTGTCAAACAAAAAGGGGATTACCGAATCTTATAACTATCCGCATAACTAGAGCTTATCTAGTACCTTTGTCGATCAACAGACAGGCTACCGGACTGCTTTAAACCGTACGAAATATGTCTGCATAGCTATCGCTCCACGCCAAGCCTCTACAAGTAAGCTAAAAACAACTCTCCAAACTTCCCCCTAGCTACATGCCATCAATGTCACTCGTAACATTATTTTATGATATTTTTAAGATAATATACTGTCACAAAAATCGTATACCTCCATCTTCCATGTCTTTGTTTTATCAATCTGAAAAAACATACCTTATATTTCGTACAGATAACAAAGGAAACGGATGTATTATTCTGTATTTTTAAAACATATAACTTCTCTGTAAAAGACGTATCGTTTCGTTTTCTTAAAAAATATGTTCCAACAAATAAAAACCGAACAGTAATAACATTCTTGCACAGATAGTAAGTATTTCCCTATACTTTTTTATATAGTACTAGCCGCAGAGCAAAGTAATATACTAGAAAGTACTAGCTGTCCGACAGACGTTGTCTTGTCATTGGAAAATATGTTGTCATGGTAACGTGTAACAATGTGATCGAATTGTCAACCAGTTGCTTTAGCCTACAATATTGCACATTCGAGATGTCAACTGCAGGTACTTCTCCGGTTATTACCAATTCGGTTGCAATTTATTAAAACCACTTCTTAAATTAAAGTATTAGGAATCAATATTGAATTAATAACGTAAATATTAAAAAGATCAGATTTTTCATTAACATATTACGCGGGAATATCTGGATCAATTCGAGCTAAAAGTAAAGTTGTGACAATATATTTTCCTACACCTATGTATAAGTAAAATAGGCTAGTTAGTTTTGGGGTGTAGTTTTATTTTTTTTTTAATATTCACCCACTTTCTCTTTTGTACCAGTATAGAAGCCGACGTTTTCATGTCTATATTATCTTATGCGAAAAAATCCCGTGTTACGGCGTTCATGATTTCGGGCAATTAAAACAGCTGTTTTACTTGCCTATACAATATTACTTTATATTTTATAATAATAAAATACTGAACATAAATTTACGTTTTTTTAGATTTTTTAATCTAATGTTTATTTATTGATTTAGAATTTCAGGTTAATCCGATTAGAACATCTACTACGAAACATTTAAAATGACAAACATTTTTATAAGAGTTGAATGATCTTAGGAATAATTTTTCAAAAAAAGACCTAAACTTTAAACGATCTAGAACGTTTCGATGCTAAAACGTACTTTTATTACCTGGCATTAGAATATTGAGTATTTGCGCTGACTGGGCACAACTGAAGGTCATTAGCATCTCATCTGCTTTTCATACGAGTGACGAACCATTTGGTTTTTTGCGAAGAGCTTTTTATACGCCCACTGCTTGAAACCCTTTCGTCGTAATTTCTTTCATTACGGTATATTCTTTTGGTAGAAGCTTTATTTCGCAAACTTTTTTGTTACACAATATTATGAAAATGGAGATCTGAGATTGAAGTTCAATGAACTTTTAAGTTTCGGCATGACATCCCGGGATCAACATTTTTTATACTACACAATATTATGAAAATGGAGATCTGAGATTGAAGTTCAATGAACTTTTAAGTTTCGGCATGACATCCCGGGATCAACATTTTTTATTTCTAACTCCGTTGGGGTTTATATAATCGCGGCTAAGCGCTTATTTATATATATATATATATATATTGTTTTTAAAGAGACATTGAATATTTCATAAGTCGAAGGGTTAATATTTACCGTAGACACTAGTTTTTTATTTATTTTTGATATCTCTTGTATGTCTATGTATAATCATTCCAAATTGTTATTTTATTCTAGTAGGTATTTTACGTCCTGCTATGATCGCCAATGTGTTATGTACTGAAATACTTTGTTATTATAAAGATGTAGGTACAAAATAATTTACTAAGCTTGAAATTAAATCATTAAATAAATATATTCTGCAGCTTAGAAGTTCGTTTTTTTTTCAAATAGAACTAAAAAATATCAGTATCATCAGTGACGATAAAATAGAGATAATAAAATTAACTTCCGCTGAAAAAGAGCGCTAACAAAATCAATTTAGAATTATTGAATCGTGTACCGTGACCATGCAGCGTGTTAACGAAATTTAATTAAATAAAATAAAAATGAATAATATAAAACTGAAATATTATGTTTCTAAATAATTTTATAATTACAAGCAATGTTAAACTAAAATGGATACATACATACAATCGATGTTTTTCCATCTGATATTTATGTCTACTTCTTAAAAGTCATCACCTTGTGTATACAGACCGCGACACTCGCTTAACAAGACAATAGCATTTTTCGTGGTCTAGTGGTAAGCGTATTCAATCACCGGCTTCAAATCCCGAGTCGGGCCAAAAAGTTTTATTGGGATTTTTAAATTACTAATAACAGTCCGGAGTCAGGAAGTTGAATATTACACCCCTGTGTCTCGGAGAACCCGTTTAGCCGTCGGTTCTGCGCCTGATATCTCACCGGTCGTGTCGGACTGCCGTCCCATCAAAATATAAGAATGAGGGAATAGAGAGTGCACTTGTATTTGCGCGCACACTTATGCACTATAATATGTCCTGCGCAGATTGTCGTCGTAGCCGAAATCGGCTAGGACGACATTATTATTATTACCGTGCCATTATTCCGGCCGAGAAAAACCCTCATATAATTATAAGCTCAAAATATAAGATGTAAACAGGTAGGATTCAATACTTTTACTGAATGCTGGTATTCTGAATTCTCAAGCTTAAATACTTATATTTCAAGATATTACTTATTCACTTGTACATGTCTTAAGACTGCTATTTGAACGAGTCAGTAACACACAAGTTTTGGAAATAAAGAAATATTCTGATTCCTTTAAAAGTAGTCGATGCTTTTGCTCGGATTTATATAAATTACTGGCAGAAATACAAATGAGAGCCCATTTGCTCATATTTTTGCTGACAAATGCAAACAGTGGCTGTAACAAATAACGGAGCTACGATATTCCGGCAATTTGTATTCGCGCCCATGCAAAATGTGAACCAGGTGTTTTCTGTATAAAATTTCATATTAGTTTAATTTTCTGTCCGTTTCACTGAAACGTACTTAATTTTGTATCGTATTGCATCAGGAACAATGCGCTCATTGATGTTACTTTGTTAATGGTTAGTAAAGTTTCACTTGATTGAATTGGTAACATCTGTCGGTTACTTTTTTATTATGTGATTAATTGTCAGTTAAGGCTAGTCAATATAGGGTTAATATAGGCGGATGATATTTTCTTGTAACCTTATCTTATAGAAATAGAAATATTTTATCAAGGACACCAATACATGACAATGTTACACTTTAACAACGATATAATCACGTGTATAGAACATACCTACATAACATACGTATATAAAAAAGAAACAATATATCTCTGTTTTATTTTATTTCATGTTTTTTTTTGTTATACATATGTTATAGGACAAATAAAAGCGAAGAGAGGAAGAGGGAGGCTAAGATGGGCATATGTAGACCAAATAAAGGAGAAGGTGAACGTCGTGACGTGCGAGGAGCTAAAGAGATTAGCAGAGGACAGGGCCATTTGGAAAAGACTCCACCGACAAAAGCTGTGCTCTTAAGTAAGAAGAAGAAGAACAAGTATGATATATAGCACATCTATATAACATACTTATATAAAAAAAACATAATATATCACATACCAAAAAAAAAACATTAAGGAAAATAAAACTATAGCCATAAAAATATAAAATTTTGTAGATAATTTTAAATTAGTAAATCTTTATACAGTATATAATATTTATACACAATATTATGTATATTAAACAGATAATCGCACCCAAGTCAATTGCAGCCACGGGAAATGTGTCAAGATATTTTCCTTTATATATATGTATATAGGTACCGATGTTATCTATGTTACCTATGTTATCATCGTATATCGTTTCATTTGTCTAAAATAATAGACTACTTATCCTAGTTTAGAATCACATGTAGACGCTTAAATTTTTGTGATAATATAATAATATTATAGTTCTAAGCGAATACACAAGAATTTCAATAAGCCTATCAGTTGTCTCGTACCCACCCTTAATCCATCTTAATACGGGGTCCGTCGTCTAGGTGGACAGGCTGCCGCTCTGATATATTGACATATTATTTCTCATCCATTTTTGGGCTTCTATGACCCCATGTCACTACAACGAGTTAATTTTTCGTACCGTATCGACATTTTTAGTTTCTTGACGGATCACTGATATAACACTCTCCTTCGATAATATTATCTCAGTGCCATATCGATCATTATCAACACATGATGGAAGAGAGATACTATTGACCTGTGGATGTTTCTGTAACGTTCTTTGACAACAATGTTAGATAAAGTACATACATTACTTTAATGTAGTTTAATATTTAATGTTGATAAGATCTTGTCTTGCTAAGAAGAGATTAGGACCTATTTTGTAGGCTTATTCTTTTACCTAATTCTGTTGTACAACGTTTAATTTTAACCTTATGTTTTCGAATTATTTAGTATTATAATATATTAGTGTATAGTATATACTATATACTGTTTGCAACACTGGTTTGATCTAGTACGTATTTCCTCAAATATTTTAAAAATATAAGTTAAGACTTAGAAGTACTAATAACGGTATGATTGTATATCTACGCACATCATCAAATTAGGGCAAAACGTATGAAGAAAACGTAAAACAGTTTTGGATCGCCTTTATACGTGACTTGAGTACATAATTTATTGATGCTCGTATTATTTTATACAAGTCGACTCGTCTATTTAAATACATTAATATATTTTTATATATACGGACAAAATAGTAAGAAAATAACATGAAAAAAGGAACTGTTTGGGAAGAAATGCCTTGCGCTCAACTGTGTTCTCATGTTTAGGCTACACGCAATCCGAGATGTGTTAAAGTTCAAACAGCGAAATAAAGATTACATAAAAAATCTGGTATAAGAAGAAATTCTACAGAAAATGCACTAACGTGAGGTTTACATTACCTCATCAGACGTGAACTTGAGTATCAGTTCACCTTTATTATACTTTGTTTGCTGATAGCGAGGCTAGTGCCCTTATAAAAGTAAATGCACTGTAATTGTAATAAATGAAATCTAAATCCTAAAAGACTTGTATTTATAAATGTATTGTTATCTCTTTTTGTTTCGCATCACAAAGGGTTAGAATTTTGTTTTGATTACTATGTGTAATGCAATTCTTCTGATTTTTGTTCTCATATGAAATGGTACAATGACGCTCTTTGATGACCGAATAGAATACTGTGCGATATAAAAACGTACTTTAAAATATATTTCACTTCACGCCGATGATGCACTAGAAGATATTTCCCCAGTCGTGCTACACAAGATCGGCTGCAATGCCTGGTGTGGCATTATCTATCCTTACTTTAATAGCAGTAGGTGGAACGATAAGATAACCGATACCCACCCCTCGTATAGAGGTAAGTCTAGCTACTGCATAATACAGCCCGAAATTATGCTCTACATTAAATCATTATGATATTTTAAGCGAAATCAAAGAGATAATATTATATGAAGAAAGATTACTATTTAACTTTGCGCAAGAAATATAATGTCATTGCTAGACTCAAAGACTTAAAGAACTTGACAGTTACTATAAAGCGCACTTTCCGTTGAGTTACATCGTCGTATAAAAAGTTTAATAAACTAATAAAACAGCACTTCTGGTTACTTTGCTGTATCATTCTGTTGCAAGTCAAAGAAAAAATTCTCTTCTTGCACTGGAGCAAAGAAATAAGTTTTAATTGTTTTACTTCGTTAACTAGTTTCGTTATAAGATTTTTTAATAATGATTTCTTAAGTTTGCGCGAATGTAAAAATCTAAAAAGTATTCGGTGCTCCCAATCGTAAATCGAATTAAAGCGTTTCGCTCTGGATTTATTGAATTGTAAATTATTGTGTAATTAAAATGCTCTGGTATGAATATGGTTAGGTTACTCGTGACATGGCTTGACGGTGACAGATCAACTGATATAACTCTGTGACGCTCGGAGAATAGTACCTACGTGTTCCTTTAATAATATTGTTGCATATGCATGCAATCTTTAAGTGGAAATAGGACACTTGTGACACAGAACAGTAGACAGATGATGCCTAAGATCTTCTCTTCAGTCCTTCATGCTTCAGCCTCACGATAATGAGCTAGCAGCTATCGTAAGTTATCCATGGTCGTTATTTTTTGGTAGCGCAGGGGAATACCTTTATGTACGCTACCCAGGAGACCGGGTGACTTGACCGGGTACAGTGTCGCGCTCGGCAATTGGTTTGTACCCAGCGACAAAACCTCTGCCTTGCCGCCTGCCTTCAGCCGCTATAATTGGAGTGTCCCGGATATACGAACAACAGGTTCCCTCCAGAGACACTGGGGGGGGACACGTCTCCTCCTTGGGGACCCTCCAGTGGCCTTTGTACATTCTCTACTACGACGTCGGAGCCGAGCAATAGGGTTAGATTCCCATCCTGACCCCTGGTCTCAGTACTCCAAAGGAGTCACCACCAGTATCCAAAGACCCGCCAGTCGTCCAAATCCACGCCGCCGTCGCTGATTTAGAGGGACGGGCGGAGGACATCGCAGCTGAGCTGTTCTTAGTCTGGCCTCTTCCCCCAAGCTTGTCCGGATTGAGCAGCCTTGTCTGGCATAGCCTTGGTCACGCAAGCCCTCCCACCACGACAAGGCGGCAGCGGGGGGGATCCATGGTTGTCTTTTCACATTGACCCCTGTCTGCAATCTATGGCTAAATATGAACTACAGTAGGTACTAGACATTACATTACTTCTTGAACATCACGATTATCTCAGAAAACACATTTAATCTCTATATGGGTAAAAATAATCGCGATAGATAGTTGAAGGCTTTCACAGCTGCTTGACGAATTCCAGCCATACGTTAACTAATGCGCGTGGTTAATAATTAATGAGAGACTATAAACATTTTAAAATGTAATGTAGTATGGATGTATGTAAATAGAACAAAGTTAATAGCTATTTTTCTTGTAATTTTTATAAGCTTTTAAGTACTATGTCGTTAACCATGTTGTCGTGTACACGGCAAATCTGTAAGAAAATATCACAATCTTAACGAGGACTTTCTAAATTTGTGTCCATAAGGTCTATAAGCTAAGAGTCTATGGACCTAATAATGAAGCTGATAGTCTGTAATAAAAATCGCAAACCTATTGTAGTCGTGCTTATTTGATTTGTATAGGCTAGGTAATACCCACGTCATGATAAGGATATATGAGCTGGGAAGGTTGGATTATTTTGATGTATCTTAACTAGTACTATGATTCTATTCAGTGAAGTGGTGAGGACATTATTTGTATATCAAATTAGCATATAGCATATACGAAGATAACTATCATCAATATTATGTAATCATAATAGAGATGAACTATCATCAATATTAAATGTAGAACACGCGTGCTTAATACCAAGCAAACAACGCCTCAATCCTCAACTAGTTACACGACTTCATCCAGTAAAGCCTCGAACCGTGAAATGAACCGAGCGGAAACGTTTGTTGCGAAGACAATTTTCGTTGGTGATTTTGAAAAGATATTGTGGTATCATTTTTACATGTGAGTTATCTGTAAAATAGGAATAACATTTCGGTAATAGTCGAAAGTACTATTGTCTATACCATCAGGCTAACGTTTACTAAAAATTCATTACTACTTATATTTATATACATTTATTAATACTAATTATATTTGATAAAGTCCGGACAGACTTACATGAACTCATTTTTGCGATGTAACACGTAAGTATATCATACCTTTTTTTTTTTGGAGGGACCTCTTACAAGTCAGTAGCATAATTTAATACTACCATGTGACTGTTCGTCGGACTGATGAAGACTTTTCTGTCTTCTGGTTTGGAGATTACGATAGGGGGACAGCCCCCCTCTTTTCCCGCGGTATATCATACCGTTTATAGTTTCATTAATAATTAAATTGTGAACTATTTAAATAGACATGTATTACAATTATATTTATACTAATCTATAATTAGTGAGAGCTGAAATCTGAGATATGTCGAAAAGTTTTTAAAGTACCCAAAAAAATACAATGATCTTATATATAATAATAACGACGATTTTGACTAATTGATCATGGGATCATGGGAAGGTAGCTGCATATAAAAGACGTCTATGATATCATTTTGAAGACCTCCTGCCGTAGAGGTCAAGACAAATAAAGACGTTCTTGTATTCGCTATTTATCTATGTAATATTAAAGTTAATTGTACCGCTAAACTTCAATTCTAACACAACTAATGTGGTTACTGTTTTTTTCGTTTCAAGAAGAATTGAAGGCAACCCAGTAGTAACTAATCAATCACCTAAAGGTAGAAATAATTATTATAGAGTGATATTCGCAAACGAAAATCAATAATTTGATTTTATAATGAATTTTAATCACCAAATAAATGAAATCCATTGGGCTATTGTTACTTGTTAATTTTAATTACATTTCACATCATAATATGTATTGTTTGTTAGAGCCACACGATTTCGATTTCCGAGTAACCCGACCGTTAGGCTTCAAACAATAGAACAGAACTAAAATTTGACTGGTATGGTTTCTCTATTGTTAACATCATACGTTTTCCAACTAACATATTGTTTATCAATGTACTGTTAGCGTTAAATTAATTTAATTTTCTGTCAATGACATTCGATTGAAATAATGACTTTACACTAAGCCAGCCTATAATTAGTTACAGTCACAATTATAAAAAAAAACTTTTTTAATTCTTTCTCATAATACAATATAAATAATGAAACAGAGAATATATAATATTGAAAAATCCCGGAGTGATAAATTAAATTATTATTTGTTATACTGTACAATATGGATACACCATTTTCAGTACTTTCTAAATTTTGCATTTCGCTTTAGAAGGCACCTACGAAAGCGAAATGCGCCTCGCGAACCTATAGAAAGCTTTATACTCTTCCACATTAATTAATGGCTATCGGACGATAGATTTACGTTCCCGAAAGCCAGTTCTGATCTTAACTAAGTAGTTCAGCCCGCTCCTACGATTCACTAAACTTTACCTGCCTCTGTGTGGGAGTTAGATACCTAGTTTTTAAGATTTATTATATTGCCAGCTTACATTAGCGTTTGTTAGTATTGATTGGAGGTAAAATTTAGTTCCTTCCTGGACGACTCTTTAACTTTCTTACATTTGCATATTAGATTAAAGTCTTGGAGAGTTTTAATGTAGTAAACTTAGGCTTTAATAAGAATTTTTTTGAAACTGGCTTTAATTTAATAACCACTTTGTATACTTATTTTTCTACCTTTCTATCCTACCTGCTCTATTTATTTCTTAACTAGCTGGTGCACGCGATTTCGTTTGCGTGGCGTAGTTCTATTATAGTCAAAGTGATTTATTATTGTTTGCTTCTTTTTAATTTTCAAATCGGTCGGGTAAAGTATAATTACTGAATATCCCATAGGAATGACCGATTTTCCCGCAGTAAAGTGTTCCAGATGTTGACCGGGCTTAGTATCTATACACAACAAAACAGAGAGAGACAAACAGACAGACAAAAAATTTGAAAAACATTGAAAAGTGTTCTAATACTATTGATATTATTTTTTTGTAATTGTTTGAATTATTTTTTTGTAAATATATTCAATGTACAGACACACAGATTTTACAGTTTTATTTTACAAAGGTTGATAAAAGCAAGAGGCATTAAATTTAACCACACATTTAGTGTATAATTTTCAGGCTGCACAACAAAAATCAGATCAATCGGAGCAATAGTTTAGCTACAGGATTTTTTAAAAGTTTTTTCTCACTTCCTACTTCGTACTTCCTACGTCAGCTGATAGCTGGTATGGGCCGGAAGGGGTCATTCACCCCGTACGACGTTGCCGTTCGCTGTACGCGCCGGTAAAAAGCTTGATTATATTTTTTTACGCTATTTAGCTTACCTGTCCTAATTTTTTTTAATAGTTTCGGATTAACTGTAGGCACTTATAGTACATTTAACGCTTCTTGCTTTTATCAACCTTGTATGTATAGATGAGTGGCACGAACAAAAATATCCGATCGGAATTTTTCCATAACATACTAATTAGATTGTAGGCTGTTTAGACTATTTTTTTATTGAAATTACTTTGAGTGAATAAATATTTGATTTTTTCGATATCGGTATTTTGTCTATGATCTACTTGCTTCCTTAGCGTAACTATGAGCAAAAGACAATTTTAAAAGTCTCTATTCTTGCCAAACTTCGACAGTCCTATTTAAGATCGCTCTGCAATAATCTCTCAACGAAAGATATTAAGCGCTTGGTTTTTGTTTTGTTTTTATTACTTTTGGCTCTGGCGATAACATTAATCTAAATGCGAATTTCCGATAATGATAGTGGTTCATTATATCATCGCAAGAATTTTATTAAATATGAAATGTTAAATAACAGTTAATCCGAATAAGACCGGTTCGGTCAGTTCAGTTTATGGGTTTCCAGTGGCCGGTGGGAGAGGAGGAATAAAGAAAGGGGGAGTGAATAACAATTATATGGATATCAATGTATTCATCAAAAGACTTCGACATCTTGCTTCCATCCTTATATTATAAAAAAAACCGTTGACAATTTTTTTTTGAATTGGGTAAATTTGGAATACAGTAATAAACTTCGGGGAAGTTACGCGGCAGGTGGGACCGAAATCTTCCGAATCCGCGTAAGTATGTAAGTCGAATTCGCGTAATTCGGTGTATTTACAATTTAATAGGTATTAACTTTTTAATTGTGATCCAATGAATTTAAGGTAAACTTCGATTATGAGACGTGAAAAGTTATTTAGACGATGCAAGCTTAAAAATATTTAACTAATATGTAGTTTTACGAGTTGAAGAAATTATATTATTTGAAAACCACTTAAAAAGTCGGGGTAGTGTAACTCGAGGTATTACTGTACATCATTACACAAAATTAAATCCGGCTCTATTTCAACAAATACTATTAATAATATAGAACACAAACATCTCTCTCTGGCTGATACAGTGATTCTAACGCCGTATTGTTATAGAAATCGTCAGCATATTTTTATTTTTCGATTGAATTATAATATTGATATTTCGATTACCAATTGAGATAGCAAGAAGGACGTGTCTCTTTTGGTGATTACCGATAGCAATTATAATTATTCGTGTCACAAACTTAGTAGATGGACCTTTGCCGCATCTGCATCTTCGGGCTACCCTGGGTTTTTCAACTCATACATATTATGTGAGAGATGGGTAACTCACAGTTCTTTCCGGTCCGGTTCGAGTGCAGCTAACTATCTTTCAGGTTGTGGGGAAGTGTCTGCCTGTCCTCCTATTCATACATAACCTTCTAGTACACAAAACTCGCTAGCTTTTTTCCCTTGCATATTTACAATATTTTGTCAAAAAAAAAGGCACATTCACGCACAATAATAATTATAATGGATCTTTAAGTAAACAAAGGAGATTCTACTCTTTTTGTTATAATAATAACCAATACAGTAATACTAAGATATATCTGTCTTTGTTCTTGGTTGTTATTCCCTT
>LUGF01039725.1:20455-40885 GCA_001625245.1 Calycopis cecrops
TTTACCTGCCTCTGTGTGGGAGTTAGATACCTAGTTTTTAAGATTTATTATATTGCCAGCTTACATTAGCTTTTGTTAGTATTGATTGGAGATAAAATTTAGTTCCTTCCTGGACGACTCTTTAACTTTCTTACATTTGCATATTAGATTAAAGTCTTGGAGAGTTTTAATGTAGTAAACTTAGGCTTTAATAAGAATTGTGATTTTTTTGAAACTGGCTTTAATTTAATAACCACTTTGTATGCTTATTTTTCTACCTTTCTATCCTACCTGCTCTATTTATTTCTTAACTAGCTGGTGCACGCGATTTCGTTCGCGTAGCGTAGTTCTATTATAATCAAAGTGATTTATTATTGTTTGCTTCTTTTTAATTTTTAAATCGGTTGGGTAAAGTATAATTACTGAATTTCCCATAGGAATGACCGATTTTCCCGCAGTAAAGTGTTCTAGATGTTGACCGTGCTTAGTATCTATACACCACAAAACAGAGAGAGACAAACAGACAGACAAAAAATTAGAAAAACATTGAAACGTGTTCTAATACTATTAATATTATTTTTTTGTAATTGTTTGAATTAGTTTTCTGTAAATATATTCAATGTACAGACACACGGATTTTACAGTTTTATTTTACAAAGGTTGATAAAAGCAAGAGGCATTAAATTTAACCACACATTTAGTGTATAATTTTCAGGCTGCACAACAAAAATCAGATCAATCGGAACAATAGTTTAGCCACAGGATTTTTTTAAAGTTTTTTCTCACTTCCTACTTACTGTACGTTAGCTGATAGCTAGTATGGGCCGGCAGGGGTCATTCACCCCGTACGACGTTGTCGTTCGCTGTACGCGCCGGTAAAAAGCTTGATTATATTTTTTTACGATATTTAGCTTACCTGTCCTAATTTTTTTTTAATAGTTTGGGATTAACTGTAGGCACTTATAGTACATGTGGTTTAATTTAACGCCTCTCGCTTATATCAACCTTGTATGTATAGATGAGTGGCAAGAACAAAAATGTCCGATCGGAATTTTTCCAAAACATACTAATTAGATTGTAGGCTGTTTAGACTATTTTTTTATTGAAATTACTTTGAGTGAATAAATATTTGATTTCTTCGATATCGGTATTTTGTCTATGATCTACTTGCTTCCTTAGCGTAACTATGAGCAAAAGACAATTTTAAAAGTCTCTATTCTTGGCAAACTTCGACAGTCCTATTTAAGATCGCTCTGCAATAATCTCTCAACGAAAGATATTAAGCGCTGTGTTTTGTTTTGTTTTTATTACTTTTGGCTCTGGCGATAACATTAATCGAAATGCGAATTCCCGATAATTATAGTGGTTCATTATATGATCGCAAGAATTTTATTAAATATGAAATGTTAAATAACAGTTAATCCGAATAAGACCGGTTCGGTCAGTTCAGTTTGTGGGTTTCCGGTGGCCGGTGGGAGAGGAGGAATAAAGAAAGGGGAGTGAATAACAATTATATGGATATCAATGCATTCATCAAAAGACTTCGACTTCTTGCTTCCATCCTTATATTATAAAAAACTTGACTATTTTTGTGTGAGAGAGGGGTAACTCACAGTTCTTTCCGGCCCGGTTCGAGTGCAGCTAGCTATCTTTCAGGTTGTGGGGAAGTGTCTGCCTGCCCTCATATTCATACATAGCCTACTAGTACACAAAACTTGCTAGCTTCTCCCTTGCATACTTAGAATATTTTGTCAAAAAAGGTCACATACACGCACAATAACAATTATAAAGGATCATGAAGTAAATAAAGGGAGATTCTACTCTTTTTGTTGCTATAATAACTCTGTACCAATATAGTAATACTAAGATATATCTGTCTTTGTTCTTGGTTGTTATTCCCTTCTTATATCACGTCTGTATCTGATTTGTGTTCGATCGCCGGGGATAATTTAACGGCCTAAGTTCTCCTCTGAGGTTTATTGTTATGGCGTTGTATTGTTTTGTCTTGGGATTTTTTGTTATTGCCTATTCATATCTAATATTGACATAGTAAATTCATTGAATCGTGTAACATAGTAAAATTGTTTTTGTAACAATATACTAAGAGGATTGCAGTCCTCCAGAAGGTACCTCACTTACGTTTTTTGCCCTTAGTTTGCTTCCCTATATTATAAAGAAAAGAAAGTGTTCCAAAGTAAGCGGAAGGTATTCATTTAACTAGCTAGCTTAAATACACAATGAGAGAGGAGAAGAGGGGAGAAGGTAGACACGGTGCATTAGGTGTTTTCTTGACTAGCACACTCTTTATTTGACTATAAGTACCTGATTTATTTCATTATGTAGGTAATAACCGTGCAAAAGGCCAGTATAGGTTTGACAATGATGACTGTCTGCATCTTCTAAACCTAAAAAGTATAAAAGTAAGTAAAAAAAAATGTTCCATCGAAACTGCCAAAACAGTTCCTACATATGCACATGGCACTGCCAAGTATTTAATTTAAAAGAAAACAATATACAAAGACATTCTTACTTGGAAATAATCATTTTAATGTACAATGGTAAACAAACACAACGTCGGATACGAATAGATTTACATTCAGATTAAATTCAGACGTTCCAAGAAAATTTCGCGTCATTTCCGCCATTTGATTTATATTTTAAATCTGCGAAATGTGAAATTTAATTTTATAAAATCCACCGCAACATAAGTATGAATAAGTAATAACTTCTGCGTAGAAGCATTTACGTTAATAATGTAAGCTGTTTCTGAAAGTTTTTAATACTTCTACAAACATTTAACAAATGCACGGGTACGGAGAAAAAGAAACCGCTTTATGGCGTGAACAAGTGATATATAAAACTGGGTTCCCTGGCGCCGCGCCAGGAGTGTCGTGCAAAAGCAATTTGACAGGCGTACATAGGGCAGTTGTGGCTGAATTATTGTAAATGTTTTGTTAGAAATTATTAAAATGAAACATTTTTGAAGCCTGACACAAAATGAGGGAAGTTTAAGGGCTTAAGACTATTTAAGAGTAGGTCTGTGTTTCCCATTCAGTTTCCAACCCTTGTTACTCGGTTTGGTTTTGCCTTATTAGGATACGGATTGGTACGGGTTACATTTGAACTGTCTTTGGGTGGTTCTAGAGTATAATATTTCAAAAATTGAAACAACAATATAGACTTTTATAGATAATATTCGGTTGTCTAATATCAATTATTGGACAAATCGCAAATAAGAAGTGAGACCTTGGTTTTCTCCACATTTTAGTATTCTACGCGTTGGAAACCTGGATACTCTTACTACAGGAGTGAACTCAAAAACACATGCGTGCGAAATATAGTGCTGAAGTAAATACTCGGTATTCTATGGACGGCTCGCCGCACTAACGCAAACGACACATGATGTACTCGAGATATCAACCCATCTGTTAACCAGGTGAAAATTGTATTTTTGGAAATTAAATTAGTTTGTTAACGTTTATCAAGAGGGTTGCCATTAAAAAAATGGTCAAGGCTATGTTGAATTTAAATTTTAAAACCTTAATTTTTAGTAGTAATTGCACCCATCTGTAAACCACCATGTATATATATTAAAATGTAGGAAAATGTGTGACGAGTTAAATAGTATAAGGTTGCCTGAGAAAATATGGTCAATGATAGGGATTGCCAGGTTTTGAAGTTATTAATTTTTTGTAGTAATTGCACCCATCTGTTAACCACGATGTATTTATATTAAAATGTAGGAAAAAGTAGTATGAGTTAAATAGTATAAGGTTGCCTAAGAAAATATGGTCAAGGATAACGGTTGCCAGGCTTTGAAGTTTCAAAAATGTTTTTAGAATATCTTAAAAACTAACAATGATATATCGCTCAAACCAATCACCGTTGAAAGCTTTCTTTAAGATCTACATCATATATATTTTTTAGATTTCTCACTCTCTTATTTTAAAAGTTAGAGGGGGAGGAACACTTACTTTTCCATTTTGGATCTTGATGATGCAAGATATCACGTTTTTCAAAAAAAAATTCTGCAAAAGAAAATAGCGAGAGGTTCCATAAAAAAGTCAGAAGTTTTGTCTCAAATACCTTACCACCATGTTGGAAATCACTAAAACAAAAAAAAATTACGAATAATTTTCATAAATTCAATGTCATAAACGCAACAGATTCCAATTGCATAAAATTGTGTCCAGAAAATTGTGATTGGGTTTTCGACGGTCGTTTGAAAGCAAACGGATTTGATGGAGATCAATTATTGTATCCTCTACCATGAGGCAAACTGTTTTTTGACAGATTTATTATTCAATCTAACATCAATCTCGACTATCTCATCAAGTTTTAATAAGCCCACCAATTTGCAGAGTATTTCCTAAGTAAATATTAGGCATCACACATTTTTAAGAGGTCCAGATGAATAAATTTTGTCATACAAATTTTATAAAGCTTAGATAACATTTAATATACTTCCTCGTTGGGTCAGAAAACGCAGTCACAAAGGAAAATCCGATAAACGTCATATTGTCCGGACTTTGACAGTCAAGTAATGTGGCTCGAGCGTGATCTACCGGGAAATATCTATCACATTTGAATGCCAATCAAATGAAGTACATCGATGCATTTACAGAATTCATGCAGCTATATTAATTGAAATTGCATAACCGGAAAATATCTTCACAAATACTGGTGCTATATAAACTAACATAATGAGGTAAAGTTTCTAAATAGTTTTGTTTGTTAGAAATAATCTCCGACCTGCACTGCACCCCCGTAGTGACCGACTTCCGCCACCTGTTAAATTTGACCGCGGCCTAATTGTTGCTAGTGGGTGCGTAGGCGCCGAGAAGTGCGATGAAAAAATGAAAAATAATGAGAAGTGTAGCCAACATGACCAAATATAAATAGGAATGATTCCTTTTTTAAATACGCCAAAAATATATATTAAGTTAGATTATTTTTTTTTGTTTGCCCTAAGCCAGAAATTAAGATTTTTTCACGGTATAGGTGGACAAACGAGAAGTCGGAGCCATTTTCATGACGCCCATAGACATCCGCATAGAGGCTATATAGAGGCGCCGCCTTCCTTTCATGGGCCACCAGCTATTTACACACCTTAAAGTATTAAGGGACATGCATCATGCCTGTACCAAATGTAAACAGAAGACAGTACGTTTGTCAGTACTACGGTGAACATACTGTCATTTGCGTTTCTTTGGCTTTTCTTTGAAGTCACTTAACATATTATATTCATATATTTTTTTTTTTATACTACGATGGTGGCAAAAAAAGCATACGGCCCACCTGATGGTACGTGGTTACCGTAGCCTATGGACGCTTGCCACACCTGGGGCATCACATGCGCATTGCCGACCCTTTAGAAACCTATTGACTCCCCTCTTGAAGAACCCCATATTGTAGCTCTGGGAAAACCTCGGCAGGGAGTTCATTCCACAATCGGAGGGTCCGTGGGAGGCAATTCCTCTGAAAACGAACTGTACGGGACCATTTAGGCTCCAATGTGTGAGCGTGAACTCCCTGTCGATGGCGAGCAGTGCGGTGATAGAAGGTGGCCGTGGGCATCATGTCAAACAATTCCTCGGAACACAACCCATTATACAAGCGGTAGAACACATATATCCATATCATATGTCCATTATTTTACAAATAGAAAGCTGGGTTATTAAGGATATAACCTATATTATATTTTATTATATTTGATATGATTTTTGATACCCAAGGAAGGGGGTCACGCACGGCTCCACTAATATCTTACAATATCGCGCAAAACGTCTTAATTATTTTGAATACTAAGATTTTTTAAATAATATCTTCGCGTCGTTTGATCTGAAGTCAACCCTGAGCGTTGCAACTCAACCTAGATTACTATCACCACACAGCCTTAATTAAAGAGTCCACTAGACCTCAGTCTCAAACGTGTCATAATTACGTGCCGAGAAATACCAACCATATTGATTCATATAGTTTTGTTGAAATTAATATTTGTGATCATATAATTTACCTAATTAATATTAGTAATATGTACATCATAATCATCTCTTGTTTTAATCAGAGGACGATGCAATAATAAGGTAATACATTTTTACTATAATAATACTACTAATAGTAAGAACATAATATTTTACCTCGTGGTCTAGTGGTAAGCATGTTCAACCACAGACGTGAGGTCCTGGGTTCGGATCCCGGGTCGGACCGAAAATTATTATTGGGATTTTTCAATTTCTAATAACAGTCCGGAGTCAGGAAGTTGGCGGTGGTACACCCCCGTGCCTCGGAGAGCACGTTAAGCCGTCGGTCCTGCGCCTGATTTCTCACCGGTCGTATCGGATTGCCGTCCCATCGGAATATGAGAATGAGGGAATAGAGAGTGCACTTGTGTCGGCGCGCACACTTGTGCACTATAATATGTCCTGCGCATCTGGCTCATCTCTATAGAGACGGCCGCCGTAGCCGAAATCGGCTGGGAGGACATTAATATTTTACTAGCTATTACCCGCGTCTTCGCTTGCGTGGTTTTTCGCGATAAAAAGTACGCACTCTACAGTCCTTCAACTACCTCCATACTAAATATCACATCAATCGGTTGATCCGATTTGACGTGAAAGAAAGACAAAGAAACAAACACATTATCGCATTTATAATATTAAGAACAATAAATATAATATTTCCGCATTAAACAATATAACTCTTGTTTATGACTCTAACATTTATGTCAAACATTTGATAGTAAATAGCGTTTTCATTCGATTACTAAGGATGTACGTCATACTGTTTTGCGTCTATAATAATGCCATTCTATAGCGCTTATTTGAGTGATTTGATGGAAATGTGTTTTCCAATGAAAGTTTTTTCATGAAAAAAAAGGAGCCTATGGCACTCTTCAGTCCTTCAAATATCTCCATACCATCCATGTCATATCGATCCGTTGACCCGATTTAATGTGAAAAATAAGACAAAGAAACAAACAAACACTAGCATTTATAATATTAATATGGAATACCTTAATTCAGTAATCATGATCCACACAAGTAGACCTTTTGTCGCTAAGTTGCTCTGCTTTTTTTATAGTAGGTATAAGGGGAAAATCGAGCAGCCAATTTTATGACTACTGTATGTAAGAAAGAACATTAGTGAACTCAGAACGACAAATGATAATCATAACAGAAATACGTGAAACAGGTATAAATTAGACATACCATTTCATAGACTTATTAAAGTAAAGAATTCCTTTCGGGGACAATGCATAATTGCATACGCCTCTATAATAGAATCCCAGAAAGCGTCCAAAAACTTTCGATTAATAAATTTTAAACAGTTGTTAAAGAGCGTTTGTGTGGTAAGGCATACTATAAGGTAACAGATTTTATGACAGATACCACATCTTGGGATTAGTACCCTCCTCCCAGTACAGTACCCCCTCTCCTTCGTTTTTTGTTTTGTTATACATTTTATTGTATTATGTCATCATATCATTGTATTGTATTTTAAATATCATCACAACATGAGACCCGCTGAGTTTGTTTCGCCGGTTCTTCTCAGGACAGGGCTAGAGTTGAACCGGTGGTAAATTTGATTGTTGACGTTCAAAAGTCACTCTTGTAATTCTATTTTGAATAAAAACTTTTTCATTTTCATTTTCACTGACACCCATAGACGTATTCATAGAACTAATACAAATACGTACCCCTCCTTCCTCCTCCCTCACGGTACCCCGGTACCCCAGTCGTTCCGACCCAATTCTTTTTACGTAATCTTTAGCATACTACCATCACTTGCTAAAAAGAAGCGACGAGAAGTATTTTTATCAGATAAGCTAAGAAATACTATCCCACATCGTGCGCACTATCGAGTAATTTCTTTCCGTTCCATCTCTGCCGCACGCCGAACGACCGATCAGATACGTCACACGATACTCGGATATCCTTTTACACAGGATTCATTTCATAAAGTGTATTGTCGGTTTGGTATCATTATATTCCAAACATAATACAGTTCTATTTTCAAGTTCTTTCTTGAAAATACAAAGTCATAAAAATTACAATGACATAACGAATAGCGAAACCTTTATTTTACAACTCCGGATAACTTTTGTAATGAAAGATAAACGATGATTTCGTCTACAAAAATTCTGCGACCCATGTGTTTTAATTAAAATAATGAATAACTGATAAAATTATAGTGAGTTGTTACTACTACGTAGGTAATATAATACGATAATAATATAGTTAATACGTATTAATTATAACATGTTATTAATATAGTTAATACGTAATACGATAAAAATATAGTTCAATATAAAATGACGGTAATATTAGGCTTTACCTATGAAATTGCCGTTTTTCATGAAATAAATGAAATGTATTTTTTTTATATAATTTTTATTTCTATAAATCAAAGTAATAACCCATGCAATCAATGCCTCTTTGCGAACGCATTGGTAGCTTATTGATGCCCTTTTTGAAGAAATCTGCTGGACGGGAGGCAACAAATCCTTCAAAGGCATTTTGTACTGTCTCTCGGTTATTGAACTTTTTTCCCACCAAGAAGTTATCCAAATTCTGGAAAAAGTAGAAGTCTGTAGGCGCAAGGTCTGGTGAGTACGGCGGATGACGAAGAACTTCCAACCCCAGCTCCTGTGGCTTGGAGACCGTCTGCTGTGCAGTCAGTCGTGCATTGTCGTCTAGGAGCAGTGGAGCCGAACGATTGACCAAAGCTGGTTGGAGACGTGCGAGCTTCTCCATCATTGTGTTCAGTTCTTCACAGTACACATCTGCGGTAATGCTCGTCCCGTTTGGTAAGAAGCTGTGATGAATAACACCTGCGTTAGACCACCAAACAGTCACCATCACTTTTTTAGGGGTAAGTTTTTGTTTAGGGCATTGTTTGGGTGCTGAACTAGGGTCCATCCAACTTGCTGAGCGTTTACGATTATCGAACAGGATCCATTTCTCTTCACAAGTAACAATACGATTTAGAATTCCTTAATTTGTATGCCTGTTGAGCAGTGCAAGGTACGTCTCGACGCGTACTTCGCGCTGGCGATCATTGAGTTCGTGGGGTATCCATTTGTCGAGCTTTTTTACCTTGCCAATTTGACGCAAATGGATCAATATTGTTTTGATGCTAACGTAACGTCGAAAGCTGCTGCTAATTCAGCCGTAGTTTGAGTATCATCAGCTTCCAGAATCGCCCTTAATTCGTCATTGTCGACCAAAGTTTTCGGACGACCACGGGGTTCATTTTTCAGCCCAAAATTTCCAGCACGGAAGCGGGCAAACCAATAACAGGTGGTGCGTTCGTTTGTAGTGTTTGCTCCGTAAACGTCATTGATGTTGCGTACCGCTTGTGCCGCTTTGCTGCCACGACGGTACTCATATTCCATAATTACTCGAATTTTTAACGTATCCATGATAACATAAAATGTTCGAATGCGATGAAAACCAAACACTAACTATTAAACAAATGACGATTTTATAAAAAATAATGCCATGTTTTAAAAAAAAAAAAATTTATTTGAAATTAGAATCATCAGCCAGAAACAAATCATTTTGATTTGAAATGGCCATTACGACAAAACGGCAACTTCATAGGAAAAGACCTATTATTTGAAACAAAATAATTTTCATTCTCATTTCATATTTAAGTACTTTTTGTGTCTCATTCCTTTTTGCTACGTCAAAATAAATTGTCAAAGACATTTTATAATATTGTATACAAGGACGTTAAAATTTTTTAACGTCCTTGATTGTATAGTCCTCATTGTGCTTCTTCATTTTTTCTCACGTTAAAGGCGTTTTGTCTGTGGTACTTGATTCGTATGTCAAAGTTCAGTATCCTGGCGTCTCCTTGTCATATAACCCTTGAGGAGTCTATATCAAAAATCTGACCACTGTGCTATTAACGAACATTGTTATGTTGGAGAAATGACGTATTGCTATTTAACAACTGTGTAGGTGTTCATAATTAAGGTATTGATTGATAGGGGCAACATTTTCGAAAGGTTAATTGTATCTGACAATGACAGTGGGCGAAGACACGTTTGTGGCGTACAAATTAAGGGCTTATGTTATAGAGACAACGGAAACTCATTAATTAGTATTATAGTCCTTATAAATTTCATATTTTTATTATTTTTATTACTAAAAAATGTTCTACTGCAATAGAAAACGAATCACAAAGAGAGGCATATATCGATGGTGAATCGAATTTCAAATGCCGTCTATCACAATGTCACGGGACAGCGTTGCTAACTATAATGAAGCGAGGTAAACAAAGTCGTAAATTAAGTATAAATTTTGCAATTATCGAATACACATCGGCGCCAAATAGCCACAAGGCGCTTAGCCAAGCATCAACGCGAATCTGAATTAAAGATAAGATCATACCGACCCCACAAGCAAGGCTATATTTTACGTCATCGAAATGTTATAGAATCGAAACTAAAATGAAAATCTAGGATCGAAATAAGATATTTTGTTTATATGTCCACATCTGGTATTAAAATTTAAGGTACAACAGTGTTACTTGTTTTGATATATGTACATTTATTTCGAAATTGAATGAATATAAAATAAAAAAAAATATGCATAATTTTTACAAAATCCCTGTAGTGTAAAAATGGAATGTTTAAATGATGACCTATTAAATAAATTTAATTTAAGAAGTAATGATTTCTGAAGTATACGCGAATGTTACATTATAGTACCTAAAGTAAAATAAAATAAAAAGTAAAACTACCTTTTTTATCCTTATTGCTCAACAAAGGTCCTGGGGTACTGAAGATTCTCGACGCAAATTCATGTATGTACCTATAGGTTAACGTCCCGAAGGGTAGCTAGTAGCTACCTAGTAACGAAGGAGCTACTTCCGAGTTCGATCGACTGTGTGTGTCTTATCGGCCAGAAATCACAGTTATGCCGTCGCGTTTAGCCTGTTTGAACTAATGGGAGAATTTGGTCAACTTGTGGTGAAGTCATGGTTGTATGCCACCGTAGTTCCGTGGCTACACCCATGGCTGGCTGATGTGAATGAACACAACCAGTGTGGAATGAGAAGGGGGACCTATCTTCGGCTACCAAGTATATTATACCCCCCTATCAATCTCACTAACCTGAAGTCACGTATAAATTCATTTCGAATGGTCAAAAAAGATTGGGTAATTATAGACAAAGGATATCTTCAGCTCATGCTATAAGGACGATACATTGGTCTCATATGAAATCTATACATATAATAAAATTGTCACTGATCGCTGTCTGTCAATGGCTAATTTATTTTAAGATTCACAATAAAAGACCTTTATATAATTATGCAAGAAAACCCGAATAAATTCTATGTAGAGTATTTTCGCACGTATTTCATGCCCAAAATCTTTACATTCGATCTCTAATGTATACATATAATATAGTATGTATTAATCAGTAATGTATTAAAGCAGTGTTCGACTATGCGAGATCTATGTATTTTGAGTTTTGTATCAAAAACGGGGTTGAATAATGAATTTGATGCGAGCGAAGCTGCGAGCAGAAGCTTACATAGTGCATATTCGTAGAAATTTGACGTGGACGTCCATAATCGTAGTTGCTGAGTTGTATAACTTATGGAGCTCTAAAATTGCCACAACTTCACCTTGTGTATATTTTGTTAGTAGACCGACCTCAGTCTATACAGACGTTTACGAAAATTAAACTGGACAGGAATATAGCATTTATTTTAGAAATTCCACGTTGATATTATTGCACTGAACTAGATCTAGTACACATTACGTATTATCTTAAATGCTGAATACATAAATTGAATAATGGATATGTTAGTCATTATTTTTACGTGCCCATAAATCTCTGAATAATAATTTTAGGCTATGCACTTGGTCCTTCCTTCCATCCTTATTAAAACCTCTCTTCAAGAAAACCATCCAGGCTCTCACTATATACAAGGTTGATAAAAGCGAGAGGCGTTAAATGAAACCAATATTTAGTGTATTATTTCCAGGCTACACAACATAAATCGGACCAATCGCAGCAACAGTTTAGCCTTAGAAATTTTTTAAAGATTTTCTCATTTCGTACACGCTGTATCTTATAGCTGATCGCGACTATAGGCGGCTGGGGTCATTTACCCTAGCCGTCCGGTACTAAGAATGATTACATTTTTTCGTTCTTTTTTGAAATTTATCTTCTTTGAAAAAGTATTTTCGTAAACTTGTCGTAAACTTCTTTTAATATTTTCGGAATAACTGTAGGCACTTATATATTATACTATATTATGTTGTTTAATTTAACGCCTCTCGCTTTTATCAACCTTGTATGTAAGAAGAATATGTGAGAAAATGATTGATACCTCTGATTGTGCCAAAATATTCTACTATCATGAAGTAATAGCGATACATTATACTGAATAAAATCTGTTACTAGAAAAATAAATAATATTTGCATATTCATTACCTACTAATCTAAAGTAAATCTTTAAATAAATGATACATTAATTTAGAGAAAACATGTATTCTTGCATTAAAATTTAGGTAATACGAAATATTATAATTAGGTCCTATATACATAAGATATTATGCAGATAGGATCGAATAAAAACATTTCGAAAGAATATAATTACAAGATTTCATATCATTATCAAATTGAAACTTATTAATTTTTATTATTCGACTAAATAAGAGCTAGACGAATTACAGTCGTATAGTATAAGCACCAACAGAGTATAACTAGGTTTATTAATCTGTGGTATAACTGGGGCGAACGAGCCATTACGCTATCCTACAATCAGTAGAAATTGACATACACTTTGTGTAAAAAGATATGGTTGACATTTTTAGGTTTGATATTTTACCTAGTAGATTAAATATGTGTCTAAATATACATAAAAAAAATCAAACTAAATATCGAAGGCTCCCCTAAGTTTACGCTTTTTGCTAATAATTATACTAAACAGAAGCATTCTGCTAAATGTTAACTTTCGGGCTTTCGGTAGTGCCAAAAAGTTAACATGTACCCATTACCATAATGGACCATGATCCTATAGAATAATCATAATATATACCTACCAAAATTCACAATCACCCTCATGACCTCCTCGTTTTAACGTCGGTTAAAGTGCTGAAGCCAAACCACAACCAAAAACGTTACGATTTGCACATCCCGTAGTGCGATAATTGCCTAATGGAAATGGTTTTGAAAGCTCTCAAATTTGAATAGATTTAGAAACGTTCACTTCCGTTTGTTTTACAATCTAAAGCGTTAATAGATAGTAAATATAGTGTATCTATAGAAACTAAGGGTTTCGACCGAAGGTGTAACCGATTGTAATATTTTCCTATTATCAGAACTTACACAAATGCGGCATTACGAATTCACGCTATACACGAGAACATACAATATACACGAGAATATACAGTACTTACAATGGTATTGTGTGAACGAGAGGTACTTTCTCAAGTCGTGGCAGCAGGATTACGCCGTCACAGGCCCTGCGTGGAGTCTGGTCTGCCTCATACGGAAAGCGTAGTCTTAAAATTGATGGAATGAATGGATTCTTTACGTCATAAAAAGAAACAACTTACATTGGGCCACGAAGAACTAGGGTCTCATAACCAAATTCTTGAGAACGAAACTCGTGCTCACATTTCACGAGTTTATAATCACGAAATGTATTTACAGTAGCACCGACACAAATAACTGAAATGCTTTATATCAAGTTCTTTACCTTGTATATTGAAACAAAATTAGTTTCATATACAAAACTTCGTTTTCTTCATATGAAATTTGCAAGGCACTTAAGCACTATATCATAACTCAATATAACTCGACGTACAATGACTCAAATGGTAGCCGAGCGGTCGCCGTATAACTTCAATTATTATGCCACAAAGGGAGCCTCACGTAAGATGAAAGTGCATCCTTTGTCCATGCAGGCTCGCTATTATGGCCGCCCATCGGGGACTAGTCTATTTCACTACGCGATTTATTGAATCTATTTAAATTTGCATTGTTGTTGTAATAAATTCTGTCGTGTGAAAAAACGTTTAAAGAGGTTAGGATCTTAGCCAGAGCGGTGCTATTAAACAACATATTATTGCATAATAACTTCTTGAAGTGGTGGCTACTTATTGCGATTTTTAGTTTTTTTTTAAACGAGTGGTGGACCAACATTACTCGTTCCCGAAGCTGCTGCTCTGTATTTCAGGATTGAAAGCGGCACCCACTATGACCCTTTGGAATGATTACAGGGAACTCTAGGGAAAAGTTGTAATTGTCTTAAACCTGCGAGATTTTATCCGGACGCGGAAGAATTCAATTATTACTGTTTACGATATCTCTTATCCCAGCCCAGTATTTATCAGGGTTGGAATAAAAGAGCAACTCATCTAACAGAATATTGTTTGTACTACTTGTTGATGTTGATATGACGGACAGTAAGCTACCGAAAACAAAATACAAGCTACCGCTAAACACTTCACCTAATTGGCGGATTCCAGATGCGAATAGATGATTTTGAGCCTGGTTTACTTGCTGGCATAATCTTTGCCGGTTCCACTTAATTGAAGCGCCCCAAATTACAGTACTATACATGTTTTCACACTTAATATAGGTAAATAAAAGAAAAAAATAATATTCAATAAATTGGCAAATCATTTGGACATTATTTTGCTAATATTGTGGTGGCACAACCACCAAAAATTATTTTGCCATCAAGTGTATTTTGTCATATATATATATATATATATTTGAACCCTGACGCATTTCATCAGCTTGACTGGCGTCTGTATAGTAATATGTAGATGCAGGCTTGGTGATATGATATACATTTTATATTGTACCAAGTATTTGACGTGCGGTAGCTCTATTATTTTAGCTGAACTGCATTTTCCTGCTATTAATTTACCATGTCTATTTACTGAGTTCGTTTTGTTATAATAATATCCTTTGAAGAAATATCAAAATTATTTTAAGGATAAATAAAGTAAAAAGGTAAGTGAATGATATACTTTGATTACATTATATATTTTTTTATATAACGAGGCAGGCCGACCTCGGCCATGTTTTTTAAATGGGGGACGTCAGCACTGCTGACGTCAACAACTTCACGATGATGCTGGTTCATGGTAGGTTTACAAATAAAACTATTCCAACTTCACAACAGCTTAGTTTTATTATCTGGGCAGCGTAACGTTGTCCCAGAGTGCTTCACACTGTACGAATACTTCGATTACAATGATTGCCTCGTCGTAAATTGCGGAGAATTTATATTGCAAGTAACACGTGTTCAACTAATTTTTTTTTTTTTTATTTTTATGGTATAGGGGGGCAAACGAGCAGTTGTAGCCATATTCATGACTACCGACGCCCATAGACATCTGCATAGAGAATATACATATGCGCTGCCCCCCTTTCTCCTCCCACCTCCATGGGCCACCGGCTACTTACACACCGCACGAAACGCGACAGCACAGCTGTCACTTCACGCCGGTCTCGTGTAAGCGAGAGGTACCTCCCCGGTCGTGCCGGCCCAATTCGGCTGCATGCAAGCATGCAGTGTGGCACTACCTCTTACTAAAATTAATTAAAATAAATAAAAAAAAATAATAAAAAAAAAATTAAGCTAATGATTGCGATAAGAACATTCAAGAATTTACACTTTTACAATCAATTGTTCCATTGTAATAAATCAGGTAGTCTTCGCGCCGATATATACTATTTTCACTTTTTATTAATTCAAATCACATAAATACCATCATCATCAGAACTATAAAAAAAAAATTATTTAATCAAAGTATAATATGAATTTCCATCAAGAAGTGACAATACCCTCTATCAACTTTATTCGTTTAGTTTATCGTTTAGGTTTCTGGTTATATTTATGTTGCTATTAAAAGGAAACTGGCAAGTGGTAATAGCAAGTTACAGTACAATAAAGACAGTCTAAGTTCGGTTCGTTTCGGTTTATTGCATAATAAGAATTAAGAGACTATAGGAGGGTTTATATAAACGCAGCAAAGTGGTAGCACTTTGCTGAGGTCATATAAAGATATATGACATATGGAATTGTCATTTTGCGACGCACATATACGATGAGGAACAACCGCATTTGCAACAGACCAACCCTAAAATTACCTACCCTTTTTTTGTCGTAGGGAAAATGGGAAAATGCTTTTACGCACCGTCCACCAGGCCCTGCCAGAACCGGGAGGATGTGTCAGAGTCAGTACGTGAAGAACCACTACCGACAAAAAACGATTACCTAACCTACGTAGCTGTCATTCATTAAGGGGTCGGTGACTGACAGCTACGATGTTGCGTTTCGTGCGGTTTATGAGTTTCCATTGGCCCAATGGAGGAGAGGAGATAAGGAGGACGAAATATCTTCATCGGCTTCTTGTTTTGTTGCTTTGCCCCTCACTACAGATATATATGAATTTTTTATTCCTTCGTCGCAAGGAAGACTAAAGAAACTAGGAACTAGGAATTATCGGACGGCGACAAAAGCGTTTGCAGAATTGAGCCGTCCCTGTTTTGAGCTGAAGTTATTACCAGGTTATATTAACTTGCTATCTAGGGTTCAAACGTCTTGAACTAAGTATGTCAAGACTAAAGCCTGGTACGCCAACTGGAGGCTAAAAAGAATTCCCCACCCTCATAGCAGTTTGAATGGTCTAGAGCCCAGACCATAGTACTTGATTAATTAGATAAAAAAAATATGGCAAAAAAAATTACAAAATCTTTCTTTTAATTGTAAATACCGCCTCCATCATTTATTAGTTCATCTCACACTAAGCCGGTTCGCAAGTCTTAATAATTTGAGTTTTGTCCTTTTTCATTCGCGGCGGTGATATTTCAACATTCAGACGTATTAAACTTTCTTTTGTGAAGGAAAACTGATCTGCACGTTTTTGTGGGGCGAGGCCTCTCGTTAAATGTGGATTAGGACCCTGCATACCCGCACAAAGCGAATGTATTATATACATTTTGGATGTACATTTACATTCCTTGAATTATTGTTTACTTTAAACCTCATTAGGATGGACCCTGAAACCTTCCATGTTTTTGATTTTATTCAAAAGGTTTACAAAGTGCGTGGAGCTAATTGCCAAATTGTAGCTACTTTCTGTGCCACTTAGGTTACATTGTAGTAAGTATATAGGATAGATGTGCACGGGACAACAGAAGTATACGAATATCACGGTGACAGGAAAATAAACATATTTCTGAAAAAGTCTTCTGCTGTACATAAAGGCCTATGCGGACAAGGGATTTTTGTCCGCGGACTTTTTTGTCCGCTAAGATAGATCGGTTACAATTGTATCGAGTAATGCAAATGGGGGATTACAAGTATGCGGTACTTTGCATACATTTTTGTCCGTGAATAAAAATCCCTCGTCTGCTCAAGTCTTAACACGGCTACATAGCTCTTATTTTACACTCGTTTAGCAGATACATTTTTCCAGTCGTGTTGTCCTTTTTCCCCTACATAACATGTACCTAATTACATTAGGTGGTATACATGACATTAGTACGTAAAAATATTGAAGAGCGTTTTCATGGTTAAACTACTATAAGAAAATTATTTCACATACGACCCCTGGGGAATTAGAATGTTATTCTTATATTAGGATGTTGGTAGTATTTTGTTACTTACAAAAGGTACCTAAGATCCCTGAATTAATATTAAGCTATTGACCTTGACTTAACTAAGTATCTCGTGAAAGTCTTCATAGGCTTATGGTGATTATAAAGCTGATTGATTACGTGCTCTTAATCCTCCTGAGATAAACTTCCTGACACTTCTTATGACGCTGTCTCAACAAGCTTTGCATATCAAGGTCGCGAATTAGCAGATATCAAGAGAGTATTAACAATAAGTACTGTAGTAGCTTGAATGAAAACCTTCTTGGTTGATATGAAAACCTACATGGTTTGGAATGTTTTTAATAAAAAGATGATTTGAATTTGAAATTATGAGCGAGTAAGAATTTTCTTATTTGACAGAGAAAAGATTTATTGACAGAATTTGATATACAGCGAAATGGGATGCAAGTGAATTGAATAAGATCGATATTGAATCTTAGCTAGGGATATAATTTATATAATTAAAAATAATGTATTCGTGCCACAACATAAAATGAGTAATAAAATATTTAAATAATTATATCCAAGTTTTCCTTGTAATTTAATCCTGATGGAATAGTATAGCTAGGGTGGTGATCGCCGCAAGAAGGAGCTACGCCCGAACAGAATACAAGTGCGGCGTTACAGTACTTTTATTTTTTATAGTGTAAGGGGGCAAAGGAGAATTCGGAGCAATTTTCATGACTGACCGACATCCATAGACATCAGCATAGAGGTTATACAGGTGCTTGGGCCCCCTTCCTCCCCCTCCCTTCATGGGCCACCGGCTACTTACACACCGCACGAAACGCGACAGCACAGTTGTCACTGCACGCCGGTTTCATGTAAGTTATAATTTCAGACTACTTAGACTTTCACAATAACAACGTTAAAAAGTAACAGATTTGCAGTCGCGTATTCTCTGCAACAAGCATGCGGCCTCTGAAGGCATCAGTTGGTATTAAAAAGTTACGAGTGATAGCTTGCCCCCTTCTAAGGCTGGTTTTAGTGTCACGCGGACCGTCCGCGCGGACAGCTCCGCAGCCGTCGGCATGGCGCGTCCGTACGGACCCGTCTGCATTACATACTTTAAGGCTGGTTTTAGTGTCACGCGGACCGTCCGTACCGCATGGCGCGTCCGTGCCACGGAGCTGTCCGCGCGGAGCGGTCGTCCGTACGGACCCGTCTGCATTACATACTTTAAAACACTCCCTAGCTGTAATACAGTTCGGCATGCGCGGAGCGATCCGTGCGGACGGTCCGCGTGACACTAAAACCAGCCTAATACTGAAAATGGAATAATACACGCACTTCTTGGGTCCCAATCCAAGTTTACTCTGCGCAGAACCATTTTGTGTGTATGCATCTTATATTTATGTTTTAATTTCATGCATTTGTAATGTTTTAAAAGAAATATCTCTCTGTGAACTTAAGAATATCTACAGTGTTTTGAATAATTCTCTCGAGTCACTCGCTAGGACAGATAAAGTGTATCCGAGCCAGTTCCGATGGCTTTGCATAACAATGCGAAAGTATTGACGCGGCTTATAATACATTATCGGGCTGAAAGAAAAGTTGCTCGTTTTGAGAGAGCGGACTGCTTTAAAAGGATTTTAATACTTAGAAAGCTGGCTAATCTGATTATAACGATACACATATACACCCGAATATTAAATGTTACGTTAACATCGAAATATAATATTTTTTATGGGGCAAAATAGCATCATTTTAACTAGTACAACGATCATCCGTATAGAGGTTAGTGTTTTTTTTATTTTTTTTTATAGCATAGGAGGCATACGAGCAGTTAGGTCACCTGTAAAGTGATCACCAACGCCCACAGACATCCGTAACACGCAGTTTCCCCTCATTTCCTTCTCATGGAAATAATATAATAACCTCAAACACCATACGAATCGCGACAGCACAGCTGCCACTTTATGGTGATATCGTGTAGGTGTCATCATCATCGACGACCAGGCTGGCGCAGTGGTACAGAGCTCGGATTAAGCGGAGCATGTTGCGCCAGGGGTCTCGGGTTCGAATCCCGCCTTGGTTATGGATATTTATCTATTTATTTATATGTATTTATATTTAAATTTATTTAATATATTTCCATAGTCTCGTACCTACCCGTAACAGAAGTCCAGTGTGATATGTCCACAGATATTATTATTATTATTAGTATAATCGTCTGCAGGACGTCCAGTGTTGGACATAGGTCTACACCATACTATGCCATAGGTCGCGGTCAAGAGCCACTTGCATGCACTGGCATTGTCCGTCCACCTGATTGGAGGTCGTCCAACTCCTTTCTCCTTGCTCCCCCAGCAGTTATCGAAATACCGAGCATAGCCTTGGCCACTCTACTTCCCACGCCACGCTGAGTGACTATAATTTTGTTTAAGTAAGAGGTAGTGCCACACTCGAATTGGACCGGCACGACCGGGGAGGTACCTCTTGCTTACACGAGACCGGCGTAAAGTGACAGCTGTGCTGTCGCGTTTCGTGCGGTGTGTAAGTAGCCGGTGGCCCATGGAGGTGGGAGGAGAAAGGAGGGCAGCGCATCTGTATAGCCTCTATGCGGATGTTTGTGGGCGTCGGTAGTCATGAAAATGGCTACAACTGCTCGTTTGCCCTCCTATACCATAAAAAAAAAGTGGCTGACAATTATTAGCGTTTAAGTTTCGTGCCATATGTCATCGTGAGTACATATCTAATATATAAAATTCTCGTGTCACAGTTTTCGTTGCCATACTCCTCCGAAACGGCTTGACCGATTCTCATGAAATTTTGTGAGCATATTGAGTAGGTCTGAGAATCG
>LUGF01039725.1:48968-68058 GCA_001625245.1 Calycopis cecrops
AAAAAATAAGTTTTTTTTTAGAAATTTTTTAGACCCATTTTGGTCGATAGTTTTCGGTCTAATTTCACTCAGTTTCAGGTTTGAACTTTAACGTGAATCACCTGTATATATATATATATATATAGATTACTATTGTCTATATTAAAATCAAAATAGTTTGTTCGATTGGTTGAGCGCGATATTTTCAGAAACAACTACGTTAACAGGCCCATTTACAAAGGAAGGTTATAAAGTACTTATCAAAAAAAATAAATATCACTACGATAAGACACATAGGTACGGAGTAAAAGCTAGCTAAGCTAGCAATATAGATATTTTTACAATGAAAAGTCTTAAAATGCTTATAAAAAAATCCTTAAACGTTTAAGAGTAAGAAGACCAGTATAAACACAACCTAATATTTTAAAGGTGTAAGGGAATGATCGTATAACCAACAAGAGCTCTGTAAACGGTGAATGAGGAGTCTAGAAGTACGGGGGGAAGCATCTTACCGTAGCTTCAAACTAAATGAGCCGTACCTGCTTTTTTACATAAAATAATATTTCCAAGTTTCAACGCGAGACTGGCGTGTCATTTATCTTCAGGAGTATATATATTATCAATTAAACTTATGCCTAAGGTGAATTAAAAATAGAGTATTTCCCCTGATTTATATATAAAGTTTATAGGTAGTTATTATTTAGTGTTGAGCATATAGCATTCTTGGCATTCATTGAAAGAGGCGTACAGCAGGAGACCGATAAAGGATGACATGATAATTATTTTTATTTTTATGGCATAAGGGGACAAACGAGCAGTCGGAGCCATTGTCATGACTACCAACATCCTTAGACATCCGCATAGAGGCTATATAGGCGCTGCCCTCCTTTCTCCTCTCACCTCCCTGGGCGACCAGCTATTTACACACCGCACGTCTCGTGTAAGTGAAAGGTATTTCCTTGGTCGTGCCTGCCCAACTCGGCTGCATGCAAGCGTGCAGTGTCAGCAGTCTTAAGAAAATTCATTCAATTCATTTATTCTTTGAAAGAGGCACTAGAAATGTGTCAAATACAATTGTCAAGCTGAGAGAAATGTAATACTTGATAATATTCGTAGTGTTACTGGTGTAGTTTATTATAGCGATCTCTTGGTTAATTTAGGAAACCTTCGTGCATTCAAAAACTTTTGTCATAAATATTACTGGCAGCAAATAAATATAACTTAATCATAATAATACCCCTGAAAACAACAAACTCACATAAGGCGTAATCCATATAAATTCATTTATTTATATTTCCGTGGTGCATGGTAGCCGGGCTTCACCTGGCTGCTCTCTACTTCCTGGCTTATTTAAGCCGCTGCAATCTTGTACTGTCTCCCGCTTTGATTAGGGAGGGAAATTGGAATTACTTCCTACTCCTCCATTCTTCTGATTAAATTCGTTGCGGGTCCCAAGACAGATTTAGCTTTTCCCTCGGGCTCCCTGCGATCATATCAAAGGGTCGTTGTGGTTGTCGCTGTTGATCCTGTCGCCACAGGAGTAGCAGCGGTGGGAACGAGTGGTGGGCCAAAGCCCGTCTAAAATTGTATGTACAGCAGGGGACCGATAAAGGCTTACAAGATTATGGGAACGCATATTATATAGTGTTGTTGTATTATAGTTGGAATGGGTTTATCGATGCGCTGATATTTTAGTATGAGAGGACAAACGAGCAGAATGATCTTTTAGATGACTACCGATGTGACATTCTCATAGTTATTGTTATGTACATGCGTTGCATTTCCCTCCAAAGCGACATCGGAAACTCACACTCACAAATATATACTCTCTAATGCTTGGCATGAGGCATAATACTCTATAATATATATTAGGATTTATTATAAGGCAATATTTCTAAGAAAATTCTTTAACATTTAATATACAGTCTCTAAATTACGAATCACTTCGGAAGGCGAAGGGTACAAAGGCTTTATATAACATATGTGCACCTTCCTAAAAGGTTCACGGCGCAAGGGACTCCCTCGGGAACGAAAATGTCCATAAGCGGCCTTGATCACTTACCAGAAAATGACCCTCAAGCTCGTTCATCCCGTTTTTATATAAAGAAATGAAACATAAAATGTTGATGCACGCCCCAGGTGTGGCTATGAGGGCAGCCATCTAGAGCGATACTTTTCGTTCCATATTTATACATATTAGCAAACCTAACTTAAACCATCCTTAATGACTATGAAAACATTATTTATAACATACAGGACAAACTAGTCTCAATAGTCATTTGGGGACAACCAACGCATTTATACCCGTACAGTTAATGGTTCGGCAGATGACTTATCCTCTTTTTCCCATTCCCGTCAATGAGCCACCGGCTACTCGTACGACACGCGATAGCCTAGTATCAGGTCGTTCCATATTTATTTAGCAAACCTAACTTTAACCATCCGTAATGACTATGAACCTATTTTTTAGGATTATATTATGTCCAAGGCTTCAACTTATAATCGCCTACGTTATTCGTAATGCAGATACATTGCTTGTTTATTATATTGGAATTGTCATTATCTTCATCATCAGCTGGAGGATGTTCACTGTTGGATTTAGACGTAAGTAAGAGGTAGTGCCACACTGCATGCTTGCATGCAGCCGAATTGGGCCGGCACGACCGGGGAGGTACCTCTCGCTTACACGAGACCGGTGTGAAGTGACAGCTGTGCTGTCGCGTTTCGTGCGGTGTGTAAGTAGCCGGTGGCCCACGGAGTTGGGAGGAGAAAGGGGGCAGCGTATCTGTAAAGTCTCTATGCAGATGTCTATGGGCGTCGGTAGTCATGAAAATAGCTATAACTGCTCGTTTGCCCCCTTATTCCATAAAAAAAATAGACTTCCCGCATAGAACGCCAAAGGTCACGGCCAAGAGCCACTTGCATCCAGCCATTAAAACATTACCTATATGTCTATTTCAAAAGATTTTTACTTCACGATAACGTGCTCCTACAATAGCAATAAATAAAAATACTTCACATTTTAAAACTTTACATATTTTATGTTAAAATTAATCTTTTATGTTTTAATGGCTCCATTCATTTTTAATAAAAATGGCTTCAAAGACTGCAAGCTTTTACTATAGCACAAAGAGAATTTCATCTTTTTTTTGGATACGACGGAGTTTCGACGAATGTTACAACCACACAAACTTTAATTTGAGCTCAAAATAAAGCCCAAATTAAATGAAAATCTGAAACTGCTGATTTAGATCCTAAAATTTACGAAGCTTTGGATTTATAACGTCTACTGTAATTAATTATTAATCAACTTACCTTTTAACAAAGTCTTAGTTTGCTAAAAGGTAAAGTTAATTAAATTTAAGAATATCTTATTAAGCAAACTAAAAAAAAGCAGATAAATAGCAATACTCGAAATTTCATTAGGTATTATTTACAAATTTTTCACTGGCTATAGTTATGTATATGGCATAATATATGGGTATGTACATTTTTCTGATAGTATAACAATTGATTCCAAGTGGTTTATATTTGAAGACTCCAATCAGACTGACGGAAGCGAAGTGCTCACTTTTAAATCTATGGGGTAATATCGTTGTATAACAGATTTCATCTGAACAGATCAACTTATTACTATCGATTAGATTAGATTATATTATATCTTATACCATATACGACAATCTTGAATTTTTATTAAACTGCACTCGTATAGGTATGCACATATATTATACCATAATATATATATTGTACATGCCAAATTTCAGCACTAAGATACCGTCGAGCAAAGAAAAGTTCTTTCCTCATAGTTATAGCCATTATTTCGCGATGGTGTAAGTGATCGAGTCCTCCTCTGTCGTACTTTCCAGTATCATTACAATACAGTGGACACTACCTCTTACAAAATGTCCCCATTTCACTACGCTTAAAATATAATTATTATACAAATATTATAATCCTAATTAAACACTCGGTATCCACATGTCAAAAGGATACCCCGAAATAATAAAGACCTTTAAAACGCCTACGTGCCAAATATGTGTCACGAACAAACAATATAATTGTCCAACCTCTAAAATCTCTGCATTTACAATTTGCATAGCGGAATAAACACACAAATTAGTTGTGTCAATTTAATTGAAGAATATCAGATTCAATGTTCCGACTATAAACGGTGAGTTCGGATGCAATCTGCCTAAATTATGTTTCAATTTAATCGATAACGCATTTATCTTTCATAACCGAATAATTCGTTTCGAATATTGATTTCCTTTATTGAATTTGTTTTATTGATCAAGTGTAAGTTTAAATATTGGTGCATTACGATTAACAGTCGAACCTGGCTACTTATTGTTCTTCTTATTTAGCTACAATCTTCCGAGATTGAATCTCTCTCCTCACCTCTGTCATTTCTATTCTGTTCAGTTCTGCGTAAATATCTGTGCTTCATCTGTACACCACGTCGATGGTCTGCCCGTAGAGGAGCTAGAAATACAAGGCTACTGCGGCCCGATCAGCATAGACAAGCTAAGTATGGTGGCTTTCGTTCTGTTTGGGAAATATCACAATCAGTATGATACAGGCACAAACTGGGGAGAAACGGGAGAAACGGATCTGCAATTTTCGTGCTACCACTTTATAATAAGGGCATCGATGCTGCCCCAGGTGATCCGACTATTCATTAAATTTTTTGAATGACAACAATGTATCAAGAGGCTCAATATGATTTTATTTAATACAGTATAAGCTGACATAGCAATAATTATCATTTAAGCCCGTTAATAACTAAAAGCGTGTAAATGCAAAAACACTCTGTTAGCATGAAATAAATTATAATAATATGAATTAATTGCCATTACATAAACAAAATACCTATGCCAAAAACATTTTATGATATTAACAAAATCGCAATTCATAAATATTCATATATAATATTCATGAAGTAGCTCTGATTTTATCAAGCGAGCTCGCCTGAATGCACACCTACAGGATTTTATTCGGGGCATTGCAGCTGTAGTTTTTTTACGCGACTGTCCAAACACGGAGTAAGTGACGCTTCTGGTTTAAATTTATTATTTTTAATATCACAGACATATAACAGGACTGGTCATAAACTTCACCTATAATTGTAATAGAAGTACTATTACAATTATAGGTGAAGTTTATGACCAGAATGATTTTTAACGAGAATCAGAGAACAGTTTTAATGAGTGACTCAGGTTTTTAGACAATTTCTATAATAGGTATGTGATATTTTTACAGCAACGAAAGGTCACGATACGCCACCGTAGAAATCAATTCGAATGAATGCATTGTTGATTTTGCACAGAACAGTACAGTGCATATGAGACAATAGTACGTACAGGAAGAGGTAGTGTACTGTATGCATGTGTTATATACTTATATATATATAGGCATTATATATATGTTGTCAGGCTTAAGTATATATGGGTTCTATAAAAGATACAACTCAGCAGTTCTAAAAGGTTTTAATGAAAATGCCTTGATTAAGCAACTGATCTTTACTTTTAATATTTCTCAATCTTTACCACCAGTTCCAACCCTAGCCCTGACCAGAAAGAACTGGTAAGAAAACTGGCGGGCACGCAATAAAGTAGCTAGGCACACACCACCATGTGAGTGTGTTTAATATCAAATATACAATTCAAGTAACCAAAAGTTACAACAGGTAAAAAGGATATCAGAATCCCTTAATTATGATATTATTAACAATCTAAACATCTAAACATAATTAATATAACAACATTAAAAGATACATAATTGTAAGGTACTTTGTGCTGGTCAATTATACAAAGTACATTCTGTATTAAGCATGGTAATCTTATTTAAGATTACTCTGATATAATGTAGCATAGAATGTCACAATGTAATATACTGCACAGCAAAGCATATTACCATCGATATTAACATTATCAAATTATAGTTAAATACTTGCAAAGTACTATTACAATATAATATTCAGCAATTATGCTTTGTACAAACAGAATACTTAGCTTTGTTAGGTGCACCAGATTCACACTGATTCTGACAGACAGCATCACCACAGACCGACAGCATCTCGGTGCCAACGTGAATAAACAGGTGTCTAGACAGTCTTAGATCTGATCACCTTACTTGCCGAACAGTGACTAACTAATTATACTTTTAATATACTCTTATATAGTTGGCTTGACAATAACAGATAATTAACAAATACAATATAGATACTCGGTGGTGCCACCCCAGATGCGTTATCTCTGCTATTTTGCAAAACAAGTTATTGTTTAGATCTCATACGATAGTGCAGGTGCGTTATCTCCATTGTTTAGTAGATCATACGATAGCGCAGCTGCACTTGCAGGTGCGTTATCTCCATTATTCTTATTTACAAATATTCATATTATAACATCGAGATAGCTATATTATATATATCTATCATACTTATATATTAATTATATTGTTCTTATTTACAAATATTCATATTATATATTGAGATAACTATATTATATATATCTATCATATTCATATTATACATCGAGATAGCTATATTATATATATATCTATCACATGCGTGTAGCCTATTTTTGCCGGCACGCCGGGGAGGTACCTATCGCTTACACGAGAACGGCGCAAAGTGACAGCTGTGCGGTCGCGTTTCGTGCGCTGAAAGGAAGGAGAGCAACGCATATATAAGCGGATGTCTATGGGCGTCGATAATCATGAAAATGGCTCCGACTGCTCGTTTGTTCCCTTATACCACAAAAAACCCCAGGTTACTTGTAATTATCGGCCAAAGCTAAGTACAGCTGAGGCCCATGTGATAATTTCTTACTTTCCTCGGTGCGTAATCTATTAAAATGTAACTCAGGAGTCAGGAGTAAAGCGATACTTGCATACGTGTTCTGGACCTGTTATCATGCACCGAGGGCAGGACCATGGTGCATGATGTATTATCATGCACCGAGGGCAGGACCATGGTGCATGATGTATTATCATGCACCGAGGGCAGGACCATGGTGCATGATGTATTATCAAGCACCGAGGGCAGGACCATGGTGCATGATGTATTATCAAGCACCGAGGGCAGGACCATGGTGCATGATGTATTATCAAGCACCGAGGGCAGGACCATGGTGCATGATGTATTATCATGCACCGAGGGCAGGACCATGGTGCATGATGTATTATCATGCACCGCAGGCAGGACCATGGTGCATGATGTATTATCATGCACGGAGGGCAGGACCATGGTGCATGATGTATTATCATGCACCGCAGGCAGGACTATGGTGCATGATGTATTATCAAGCACCGAGGGCAGGACGATGGTGCATGATGTATTATCATGCACCGAGGGCAGGACCATGGTGCATGATGTATTATCATGCACCGAGGGCAGGAACTTACGTGATTGTCGATGTCTACTTTGCATCAGCCGACAATTACATGTAGTCTGGGCCTTTCTTACTGTAGTAACCGAAGTGAGTAATGACCTATTTTAACTAACTGTGGTGAATAAGGCGAAAAATTATACTTTCTTATTAGGCAATATGAATTTACTCCCACTGCACAGACACGAAATTGAGAACTTTCATCATAGGTAGGAGACCAAATAGAATTAATAAAATGAAATAAAGTTCGTACTGGCACGTGTCACACGCAACTTATGACGCCATTTCGATCTGTCTACGCATTAATTATAACTTCAAACGTTGTTATGATGAGCAAGAAAGCTAATCTTTAAACTTCAATAAATAACATTGAAACGCCTGCAAACAAACAAAAACAAACAAACAGGAACGACTGAAATAGAATATATTTTAATGTGTTCAATATCTCTCACGTTATCAAGATATACCTAATCGTCTTATATGTTAAAACCCGTCATGCCAAAAATTAGATATTTTAATTTCATATTTGCATAGATATTTTTTTTTGTGGACTTTACACACCACGTTAGCCGAGACCCGTACTAAGTACCATAAGCCGTACCCCCCGTACCCTTAACACAAGTCGTGTTACGGGTACTAGACAAGGGAATATATTTAATATGTCTTTTAAATTTTCGAAATTCTATATACTAGAAATACAAACAATACATAGAAAAACATCCATGACCAAAGAGAGATTCGAATCCGCGACCCCTGGCACAACATGCTCAAATTATCCGAGCCCTGTACCATTGTGCCAGCCTGATCGTCACCGTGATTATATTATAATCACATTCGAGAAACCGTATCTATCCGTCTAACGGAGTGGTGTAGAAATAAAAGCTACATGGTATGCTATGTGGTCTTTAAATGCGGTATAATGATACTTTATAAAAGCCAGCGTCAATTATGTAACATCCATAATTAGATGATCGATGCTAGTTTTTCATTTTTTGCATCAAAAAAGATAGTGGAAACGTCTCACCACTGATTTCAACATATTCACCGTCACTAAGAGCCAAATTAATAATTCGAAAATGGGTTTTAATAGGTTTTAATTGAATTTAACTCGAACATTGAGCGTTTGTTTGTTTAAAAAAAGACCATCGTTCATGAATCCGCCATCTAAAGGATAATTGATAATTGCGGACCGATTGGCTTTTGAATTGGATTTCCCTTGTTCCTAGTATGTTAATAAAAGTCTACGATTTTTTGCGATCGATTTCGATCGGTTGAATCTCGTTATTTATTTTTTAAAATGCCTTTTGTCTAAAGATGTGACGATTCCTAAAATAGCTTAATGCTGTATTCGTCACAAATTTCGATATTGGTTTGAATCTTTATAATATCTGTGAATGTGGAATCCACTTACATATAAACTATACGAATTTTAATGTTACTTCAGATTATAATCTTCCTCTGAGCGAGATTTCATCCAATTGCATTCTATAGTACGTGCTTGGATTAATAACAAACATACGTACTTATCTTTTGCATTTTTAATAAAAGTCGGATTTATATGAGAGAACCGTTTAGAAAGAAAACAACATACATATACTTAATGTATTATTATCCTGTAACTGTTAATAAAACACTCTCAAGTAAAAATACTACCTCGATTGAGCTGTTTTCAGTAACACATACCACAGTCAGTTTTCACGCTCAGTTTTTCTTTCAGACTTATGTATTTCAGGGAAAATACTGCGAGCCACCTTGATCCAGCTTATACTCTACCGTGTAGCTTCGCTATAACTTTATTAGTTTTATAATATCCTTTGCTATTGCTATTGCTATGGGTCCTTACATTAATTACTGTTAACTTATTTATGCAAATAATATTATAAAGGGGAAAGATTTTTTGTTTCTTTTTATGGAATAGCGTCCAAAAGTAATGGACCGACCGACTTTAACAATTCTTTCACTAACAGAAAACTACATCATCAAGAAGTAACGTAGTATTATTATTATTTCATTACGATAAAAAAATGATATCTACCCAATAAAGTGGGCATGGGTCGTCTAGTATTTAAAAGGTATGCTTTAACGCTGAGTGATAGTCATAGTACCTATCTGTCTCTACTTTTTCAGCTTTATTATATTAACAAATAAAATAAGAATCCGAATTATTTTTATAGAAAACAATGCCTCATTTAACAGTCTGTGAAACGACATTTTTTCCTTTCAAAATTCGAATTGAATATTTTACGATTTCGCTATTTAGGTCACAAGTATTTTTCACTCAATCACCGCCTTTTTGTACCTTTATCTACCAAATTGTATGTTTTTTTAATGTTATTTGGTACAAAATAAAGTGTTTTTTTATTTATTTATTAATGAGATATTTGAGATTTAAATGGTATTTAAATAGGCTAAGGATATACCGATACGTTTCCCTCGTTTATTCTCCCCACCATGGGCCACTGGATACTTAAACACCGCACAAAACGGTACAACACAGCTGTCACTTTAAGCCTTTATCGTGTAAGGGAGAGATACTTCCCCGGTCGTGCCGGCCCTATTTGGCTGCAATGCAGCGTGGCACTATCTCTACTATTGTTATATTTTGTTAATTTTTTATGATATCTGTGGACTTGGAACACAACACGTTGGCCCAGCCTCCAGTATCGTAAGGACTTGTGTTACGGGAAACAAAAGGAAAAGAAGGGGAAAAAAAGACAACGGAAATATATTTAATATGTTTTATAAATTTTATATATTTAAGATTTTTATTATATAAATACATAGATAAAAATCCATGACCTCGGCGGGGTCCGAACCCGCGACCCCTGGCGCAACATGCTCCACTTATCCGAGTACAACACATAACATAAGTACAACACATATACTTAGTACAACACATAAATAATGAGTGCAAACGTAAAAAAATCTTTTGTATTTGTTAATGTGATAACATGAATTCTCAGCAAGAAGCTTCACAAAAAATACAATAGTTCAATTAATATTTGATATTTTATTACAGGTAAAGTTACTTTAGTCAGAAGAAGCGATTTGAGCGGATGTTGTTACTTATATTATGTAGTTTTTTTAAGTAAATCATAATTCTAAGAGAGTTGGAAGCTTAAAGCAGTATTAACTTTGACGTTAACAAGATGATCGGAGAAGTATTTTCGCTAACTACTCGTAACACTCTGTTTAATGCTGAATATCCTTGTTAATGTACTTATTAAGTGCCAAACAATGTTTCTTGCCAATGCTCGTCTTATTCTCAATGGATCATTATCTGTATGAAGTAGTGACATTATGCATTACTTCCAAATTGGACGATCACGACCGAGTACCGCAAAGTGCTAAGTAGCTCTCACTTTGACTTTGTGTAACTTCAACGAGTATCATTCAGACTATGAATGTGAGTCTGCGTATCAATTAACTGAATGATTATTATGAGCGTTTTAATGGCTATGAAAATTCATTGCATGAAAAATATTTTTGTAACTATTGCATCGTGATTAAAGTTTGTTAATTTTATCATCCAAAAAAAATATTTTACCAGACAAGCAATTCTGCACAAAGGCTTCTGCACATAATAGTTCAATGTTAATATAAAATTCCCCCGCTTCAATTCAAAATTGCCGACAATGTTCGTAGCATCGAACAAATATTTCAAACAACTAACAATACCAACTCAAATCAAATACCAATGACGTAAAAAATAAACATCGTATTTCTGAATTTACGAGCGTTTGCTATTGCAGTATTTGTACTGCCAGCCCACAATAGAGCGGGGCAATTTGAGGCTCTATATCTCGCGAAAACGCCCATTCAACGGGAGCTCCGCGAGATGGATTTGTCACATCATATGTCATCCTTCCGGCGTGTTGTTACCTTTACTACTTTCATTCCTTATCGTAAGGCTGCATACACAATGTTGCCGTGATTTATAATATTAATAATCTCTTTTTTGATTTCTTATCGTGGGGAAGCATGACAAGCTTTATGTATGTACCTTTTGTCACAGTGTTTGAGTTCATACTGTTTCGAAATGGCCGATTGTTATCATGAAATATTATGTGAGTGTTCGGATAGTATAAAAATAAGATTTAGTATATTTAAAATTTTTATAGGGGTGTTTTACGGAATCATAACTTGCTGGCGAAAATCGGAGCGTAGCTAGTAATAACTTAAGTATTTAGGGCTAGTTATAGGAACATACGTGTCAATTAGTGTAAGTTATGCTAGCGGCGCTATGCACGGACCACTGAGAGCAGTAACAGCCAACAGCTTCGTTTGCAGTCGCAGCTAAAACTGCATTTCGCGATCAGTCGGGTTGTGCCGTGCTATCGCCAGCCAATAGCTGCTCGAACTCGCTACGGTTCCTACGACTCGCACTTTCGACTTCTCAACAACCTCAAAAACTCCTTGTACCATTAGGGTCAATTAAATGAAATGAAATCAAATAAAATTTGCAGTCAACTTCTAATCTAACCTCAAGACTGCTCAAGAAAGCTCTGCTCTAAGCCTTCCGTGTACGGGAGCGTTAAGATTCAAACCAGTAAAACTTCATACTTTATGAATCTTAGTCATAAAATTGTTTTATATCTAGTTATATTAGACAGATTGTAAGAGGTGGTATCATAGCTGCATTGCAGCCCAATGATGCTTGAATAACTAGGGAAGAGCGGGGCTAAAAGTTCCGTTTTTAAGTTAACTTCAGTTTCTTAAAGAAATACTTGGCCTAGCTTTGGTATTATGCAAGTAAAGTTTAAGAACATATTATGTAGACTTTATATAAAGAATGGGTTTATGTTCGTAATATGTTAGATTTTTTAATAATTAATATTAATGAAACTAAAGGTGGAAAGTAACATATTGCCCCGGCTTGGGGCTAGTTGTTAACAGGCTGGGGCAAGTTGTTAAGAGGAGGTTCTTAGGGTATAATGTGCATAAAGTACTAGTTTAAGTTTTCCAAACATATATTTAAATACTAATCAACACTATCTTCTTAATAAGAAGCATAATTTTTTCTTCAATTTTCTCTAAATTAAACATTTTTATGTTGTAACATTTCTAAATCTTTATATACTTAACGGTAGTGATCATTACAAAGTAATTAACAGCATGTATAAGTTGACCTTTAAAATTTGGTTTAGTCTTTAAGTAATAATAAGGACAGTTATTTATATAAATTAAACGTTTTTATGCTATAACATTTCTTAATCTTTATGTACTTAACGGTAGTGATCATTACAAGGTAGTTAACAGTATGTATAACTAATCAGCCTTTAAAATTTGGTTTAGTCAAATACAACAGACTAAAATAGTAATTGCGACACGTATTTAAACATCATTCATTACAAGATTCATCCGAGTCACAGTTTGGACAAATGAATGTTAAAACTCCAGGATCTTTTCTGCATCTAGAATGGGCCCAGTTCTTGCAGTCTTGACACCGAACCCACTCTTCGCCAGAACGTGAGTTAGAGTAGGGGTCACAGCAGACTAAGCAATAATATTCTAAGCTTTTGTCTTCATCCTCAGAACGTCCGCTGCTTAATTATGGGATTTTTCGTTTCACAGTTTCTTTTTTCCTTTTACTGTTTTCTTTTCATCTCCTTTTATACTATCACTGTGATTTTTTTGCCTTTCCCTTTCCCTTTTCCTTTGTATTTTTTAGTTCTTTATTATCAACGCTTAATTTTCTTTTCTTGCTTTGTTCTTCAGTTAGTGCTTCTTTCTCTGGGGTATCTGTTAAAATAGCGGATTTTCTGAGACGTCTATTAATTTTGCTACTTCTTGGCGGTGCTTTTGGGAACGGACGGATTGATTCTGGGGAAAAATTTACGTTTTCTCTAATTTCTTAGATAGCACCCGATGATGGTGGATAATTTACGACCCCTGATGGCCCTGACTGTTCCAAAATTTGTCGTTCAGTTTCAGGGGCATTGTCTTTTGCAACAGTCTTTATTTTACGGCCGTCTTTGATAACTGCGTCTGCAGCCCTTTGCAATAACTCCTTAGATACGGAACCGCGTGTAGTTTTTCGGGAATAACTCCGCATACTGTGAAAGAAAAAAAAATATTTTTACTAAACCATTGGTACAAGCAGATTGAGGCAAGTTGTTCCGAGATCACAACGTGCCCCAAAAAAGGGAACATCTAGCCCCAATAGCATGTGGCAAAAAAAGCAAGTTATAGGGTAAGTGACGAAACGTTTGCGAATTTAGAATAGTAAATATGTTGCTTGATGAATTTTTGTACGCACTAATCAAAAAACTAAACACTAATTATATATACCAAAAAGAAATAAGAATAAAATATTTACTTACATCTGCGACACATGAACGTCCTTTCCGATATTCCGATTGCCACTGGCCATATTAAGATGGCTGCCGTCAGTGCGCTCCATTGTTCCATTTCACGAAGTGTTAACTAAATATATTTATCTCTTTTACTCATGAATCTATTTCATTCGGAACAACTTACCCCGGGAACTTTTATCCCGCTCTACCCTTCTGCGAAAAATTATTGCTTTATTCTAGAGTTTCAATTAGATTGTATTATATATACTATCTATCTATCTATATATATATTATAATATATATATAAACTAACTTGTCACTTCTAAAATCTTTGTCAATTCAGTTACTTAAGTAAGAAGAACATGGCAATGAACGATAGACATATCTACATGCATATCTATATACATTATTTGCCATCGATTTTATCCTCCGTGCCTTCCATACAAATTAAGTAATACGTATTCCATTCATACGTTCATTCGTTCATTAGCAAATTGAAGACTTGAGACGTAATTTCGCAATGAGTCATCAATGGGATCAGAATTTAATTATTTTTTAATATAATATGGGGAAATTAGCAGTCGGAGACTTTTGAAAAATGTGCATGTCTTCTTTGCTTTTTTTGATCATTATTTACCTATATAAAACTTTGGTCTCTTGATCGTAACGCACAACGCCGCGGTATGAGGCATGCGGTGCCGTATACTTAATCGTATGAAAATCGTCTAGTATGGTCTCTTGTTCCGTCGCAGTTTGCGTCAGCGGCGAGGGGCAAGCGCGGTGAAGTGGGGAGCGGGTACGACGCACACCGCTGCGTCGTTCTCGTAGCTGGCCACTTGTTCACTTTATGTTTGGGAAATATGCTTTACTACGTTCGCTCTAGCAGGTGGCTGGCTTAACACCCAATGTATATCGAATGACCTAGAGAATACATTTGTATCAAAATGCCGATATATTATTATATTTTATTTATTACTACAATAAAAAATTGCAAATTGAAATATCTTAATGGGGAGGTAGTATAGGGTAGGATGATAATAAAACATTTCGAAGCATGAAAGGCAATCCTTCCTAAGCGACACTATGAGGTAAAATAAGTTTTATATATCAATCGAATCGCCAAAAAAAATCACGTTTTTTGGTCTGGGTCTCGTAGCGCTGCGTTGAGTTTTGTTGTCGCTTAGGAAGTATGATAATCCTTAATATTCTGAAATGTTCAGCTTACTAAACGACAAAAAATAACTCATTTTACTTGAACTCGTTGGTTAGACAATTTGAATAAAAATGTTTTTCGGATAGTGATTTGTTCCTCAGTTGAAATTATTTTAACTAATAACTTGGTTCAATTTACTTGAATATAAAACGAATGTACCAGTCAGTAAGGTATTTTTTCCTGAATTCGGTTTTGTTATCTATGTCGCTTAACATTTTTGACCCGAACACAAAAAAACTCAAGCGTGACGTTATTCATTTGTTACTAACATTATATTTAAAGTCATTTGTACATAAATATTATTACTTGTTACAAAATCAGTATAGAAATTAACTTAGATGATTTTACATCAAATAGAAATATCAACTAGATGTCGCTTAGATATTTTACCTGACAAAATCGTTTGGAACTAAATGTCGCTTAGATATTTTTACATGCGTGAATATTGTATGAAACACGTCGCATAGATAATTTTACTTAAATTAAGAAACAAGAAATGTACTGACCAAATAATTCCAGCTTGTTTCCACCATGAGTATTTAAAAATTCCACAGGATTCAAATATCAAAGATATTTTACCGGAATCGGATATAGAAGATCCTGATTAGAATGCTTAATTATTTTGTTACTTAAGTTTCTTATTTAAAATTTAGGTGAGCGCATTTACATGTTATATGCTCTTTACGAGCTATCTCAGTAGAATTATAAGGATAAGGATTTAAGGAATAATTATGTGCTCAACTATGCCTTGTTTAATTAACAGTGAGACTGATTATTAAAAGTGTGTGATATTTTTGTTGTTCAAACAATTTTTTAATACAATTTACTAATGTTATATAATATTTTAAAAGAATATTTGTTTTTGTTTTAGTTCGTTTCTATAGAATTAACTCTTGAAAAGAGGAATAATTTTTTGTTGATCATATTCGTTTGTAATGCATCCCAAATTTGTACTGAAATACAATAAAGTTTATTGTATTTCAGTACATATTAACACAAATTAAAAAACAATTTTTCGTCCGAAAAATTGTTTTCATTACATAGTATAAATGTCTTCAAAATGTCGGTTAGTTTAGCAAATATTTTTTTGTAATAAGCATTTACGTTATTTTTCTTGAGGACCCGCACAGAAATTAAATTATTTAGATATTTTTTCTGTTTATTTAAAATATTTTTGCATCAGTCATATATTTTTACCTATTTGCATATAAATTCGCTTAAGTAAATAAAGAAATATACTTGGTAGTACTTGAGTGGTCTCTGGCGCATAGATAGTTTTACATGTAATTTTTTTTAGCGTAATTCGTATCTAACCGACAAAAAAGTTTAAATTTATAGTGCTAAGTAAATGGTTAATTGCTCATGTCATAACTCATATTTTAATGCCTAGATTGTAACAACTACTTCTCTATTTTAAAAACTTAAGATTTTATAAGCATTTTTCAACAAAAAAAATCTTTAATCAGCTCTCCTACACATTTGCACTATTGTCGGTTAGGAAAGATTGCCTTTCATGCGTCGATATTTAGTTGAAATAACAACATATTACTTCAAAACCATCAAGTTTAATGCTATTGTAGTTATATGTTGTTATTTCATGGACAACTTATACATTTCAGAATACGAAAATTATTTTCCTTCCCTGTTAGAAAAGCGCAGTGAAAGAAGTTGAATATATGTTGTGTGTAGATTGTATGATCTATACATTATGCACCCTTATTTTAGCGGTAAATATAGAATTAACGCAAAAGAATATTCTCTACCAATATAAAATTCCAAGCTGTTTCTTGCGAGGTTCTCGCGTGCTGCTTGAGACATGCTTGTCTACAGCAGACCGTGTTAGATTAAGGTGCAGCTTACAAAATCTGCAGTTCTTATTTTAGAGGTAATTTTATTTCTTATCTATCTCTTATATTATATTGTAAAATTGAAAAGTGGTTTTGGTTGTACCAGCAAATTTTAAGAACTTCTCAGATTTGAAAAATTCTTTAATTAAACAATATTTTTTAACAATAGAAAACTATAAAACTAAAACCATTGCCCAAATTAACAAAAATTTACATTTAGTATGTATAAAAAAAAGTGATAGCATATTGTAACTTAACGAGTCAGAGTTTTTCTGTAAGTTGCTGAGCGCCACAGATAAGAGCCCACGAGCTGCTAATAGCCGAATTTATGGCCAAATAATATAACCGATTTTCGTTTGTGGGCGGTATTTATGACAGAATAGTTGTAACATTGTTGATACATCTATTTATTAGTTATTTGATATCTTCTTAATTGCCGTTATTATTAGAACGGTTTGTAACAAATGCTCTTTCTTTAATCTTTTTTATATAATATACACTGCAAACGAGCAGTCGGTTCGCTGAAATGTAGGTGATTTTTGACGCCCACAGGCCCATAGTTTGGCAGTCGTGGCCTTTAAGGTAAGAATATACTATTATTGAATATCGTTCAGTCATATTTGTCCAAAAGTATCTACCGATTACCTATGCAAAATTTATTCAGCTTAATCGATCAAATCTGAAAATATAATTGCAGTTCTCACCGCGCACCAAATCGTAGGGTCCCGGTTAATTTATTCATGGCAGTGTCGATAAGGATGATAAATGTGATGACTGATTTTGTGAATGATTCATGATAAAAATGATTAAAATACGTTTGTAATGGGCCAGGGAATTAAGAACGTTTGTCTCAGTGAAATACACGTTCCATAGAAGAGTAGAGTCTGAAAAATACTAAATATAATTTTTTAAATTATGACAGCCTGTAATTCAATTTTCAAATCAATTACTTGTTAATCGATTTACCATTGCTTTGTGTACGGTAACTTATTAAGAGTTATACTTAAGAATTCCATAAATAATAATAAGCAAGACTTTTAATTACATTTTATTATAACTAAACGGATTTTGTAATGTACAACTATAAATGCTAATATTTCCATGGGATTGAAAATTACACAGGAAGCCTCAGAGCGTAGCTGGATATAATATAGGTAGTTACCATAAGTCTATTTAAGACTTTATATAAAGTAAACCCAGAATCCTTAATTAATTATATTCTTAGACTAGATCAACTTTCGAAGTACATTTAATTAAATTATATCTTTACCGCGAACAGCGCAGTCATCATTTCTATTGGAATTAGCGGAGCTCGTTACATTTTATTAAGTTAATGGTGAACAAATTATAATTACCTTGCGTTGGTAATTAAAACAACGTCAGTAGCAGGGGCTGTGGATTGAAAATCTGCGCAGCGAGCGAATTCAACCTCTTGCGGGTGTAATTAAGGACAAGCAGTGTGCAATTTACATATTATGTGTCTTGTTCCATGAAACAATATTGAGATGACGTACATGTTTCCTAACGAAGCTCATGTCACCGCTTTTGAACCCCTCGGCAATTTGGAGGGTAGAGGTGGGGGGTTAAAGCGTTTTAGCTTTCTGTTATCTTATGTACCTAATATAATTATAATGATTTAATGTGATGTAAATAAAATGACCAAGTTTCGGATTTAATGCTTTACCTGGTAGGTAAAGCATTTGTTGTTACAATTCGTGATAATATATCTCCGTGAAGGTAGCATAACATAGAACTCTTATAAGGATTTAATTTTACTTTCAAGCATGGAACTAGCAAAAAAGCTTAGGTATTTCCTTATTGGCTACCCTTACATCAGATGTGAAGAATTTTCGAGGTAAATCCGCTCCTGGTAGATGATCTTGGCAGTAGTCAATTGGCTGCTTTACCGTGCAAGCAGTGGACAGTTGATGATGATTATATGTTTTTCAATTTGCTAATTATAATAATTACTTTCTAACCGTTCTTGTTCTTGTGAATATATCTTTCCTCGAAATTTTTTTAAATACCATGTGATGCAGAAAACAGGAAAACTTGAATCGCAGTTGTTTGTGATGAATGTACACCACGAAGTTTTTCTTGTTTCGCGGCGCGGTAAAGAAGTTTGTCATTATGATTGTAGAAAATGTTACAATTTATAAAACTATGAGAATTTTTCATAGTCTGCAATCAGTGAGGGTTTACTGATTACACCCTGTTTTAGTTGTGGTATTAGGCAGCTATAGTGCAAGAACGTGCGTTTTGTTTATATAGTTGCTTGAAGAGTATGCTTCAAAATGCTCAAAGCTCCTATTTATTTGAAATTTAAATCTTGCCAAAAATTCGAACAACTGAGACCCATCGTACCCC
>LUGF01039725.1:78960-97216 GCA_001625245.1 Calycopis cecrops
TTATTTAGAGAAATGTGTAAATCTCTTTAATTTGTATGTAAGGAGTTATATTTAATTAATAATATATGGTCATACTGTCATTTGGTTTTAATTACCTCCTTAAAATCTTAAATCGTCACATTTAGACCTTAACTTCTCCTAAACTTATAACTTTAAATAAAAACTTATTACTTAATAATAATAATAATTAATAATTAACTTATAAAAACCTTATTAACTTATATAAAGTAACTTTCACCGTATCAGAGACCTCATAACGACAAATATTTAAATTCTCTCTCACATGTTACGGCCGTAAAGTTGAAGAGTCGCTTTTTTTGTCTGAGTTTAAAATGGTCTATAGAGAGCTACTGAGAAAGAAGGGCAGCGCATCTGTATTACATATTTCTTTGCGAATGTTTATGGGCGTCATAGAAAGGCTCGTTGGCTCACCAGGAATATAAAAAAATACTTAGATTTCTCGTTCGCTCTCCATGTTTTAAAAAGCGATTACGACTTATAATCCAAATAAATCAATCATCCAATAAACTCAACATGCTCATTTAATTTGTATAAAATAGCGAGTACAATAGTTAGCAGTACAGCGAAAACTTTGTAATGTGTCTGCCGTGACATGTTAGCGAAATTAATTTACGGCTTCATGCATCTGTAAAGGCTTTATCTACGGTATTCTAAATGTGCCCGCATTGCGGATTACCTCTCGTCTACCCATTGTGCCTACGCTCGTGTCAATACGATTCAATAATTCATCACGTCAGAGAAAGCGGGATGGGACCGATGTTGTGTCAATCATGACCCGTAACATGGAGCACACTAATTGTATTACGGTATTGTAACTTTTCATAAGACGGTCGAAATTGGAATAAGTTTTTATATGATGCAGCTATATCAGGCTGATACAGCGTGAGGTACCACTCGCAAATTTAACACAGCCGTTAAGTGACGGCTACGTTGTTTCAAGCGGCTAACCTATCCAGTCACACACACAGTCTTATTCTGTTTGATTTTATAAAATATTATTTAAATTTTTATAAGACATATTTGAATTGAAAAAAAAAAACTCTTCGAAAACAATAAATATTGAAAAAAAGATTGGATATAAAATATTGATTTTCATATCAAAACATAATATACCTCTGTAGGCCTGAGTAGAAACATGTGAGCGAAATGATCTCTGTTCGATTTAACATCAATAGCACTTACCAGGAACAAACCACTTACTCATGGCTCGCTACAAAACTTGGCCTCACCATTAAATGTGTATTTTAGAGCAATTTCAAAGAATTCCGAACGTAGGAGGTAATTTGATGGATAATGTCTCGCCGCAAAATGGGTCATTTGCGCTTTGACCCTAATCCCTCTCTTTCTACTCCAGCGGTCATCAGACTTAGTTACCGTCACCAGAATGTTCACAAAAATAAATTTGAGACAAAGCTTCAGCGATATTATCTCGGAATGCCGCGCCGTAAGCCCACGATTGACCGTTCGGCGTAATGTTTACTGATTTTATAAATGTGAGGGATCCGAGACAAAATGTGTAGTAGGATAATGGTGAAATAGAGCAAGTTGATTGATTTTATCATAAAAAAATATGCAAACAATTAATATTTATTTAGTTAACATGAAATGTTTATGAATTGACACAAATTTGGTAGTTTTAACACACATTGTAATAAAACTATTTTAACGGAATTGATAGCGCGTCATTTAAATGCTCATTTAAGCATTTAAGTATTTCACATCGGAATGTTTCGTCGTCGTCAGACGTTGTACGGCCACTGCTGGACATAGATCCCCCCACAGAGCGCCAAACGTCATAATCACGAGCCATTTGTGAGCAGCGGTTACCCGCCATCTTGAACAAATCGTCAGTACAGTTGGAGGCCTTCCAAAACTACAACTTTTGATACTGAGCCATCACTAAAGAATATTTCTTCCACAGTGGTTATAGATTTTGCTAGCTATGTCACTTCCTATTGCCATTTCAGCTTACTGACCCTTAGAGCTATGTTGATTCTGCGGATCTCTGCTTTGTGGAGTATCTAGGTATGCGTCTCTAAACACAGTAGCTGCTTTGTACTTTAAAGCACCTACTGTGTTTAGAGACGCATACCATACCACACATTTTATACCAAGACCTCAACGGCTCCAAAAAGACTACAATGACTCCAAAGATCATGATGAGAGATTGTAGGATCTAATCCAAATATTTGTACCGTCTGAGCCTCGATAATAACGTTTGACTTACCTCGTACCTCACAGACATAGGCCGGAGCTCAAAGACTGATCAGAGCCTGAATATTAACAGGGTGTAAGTGCACGGCCATGTAGTCACTCGATCCTTTGTGCGAAACAAACGCTTCAATTATTTAGGAGTTGGATGGTCGTTTTGAGATTTCGTCAACATAAGTGCTATGCCAACTATTTGAAACGTTAATTGTTTTATTAACTTTATATTTAACAGCTATATCTTTTACCCGCGGCTTTGCTCGCGTCTGTAAATATATTTTATTAATAAATATCATCCCATATGCTCTCTAATACCTACCTCTAAGGTAACGAACAAGTAACAACAAGGTAAGCGTAACGAACAAACTTATATTTACATTTCTAATATTAATATCGAAGTAAGGAGTAATGTAGAAAACATTGGAGCTATTTAAACTTTCGTTAAGTCTTATTTCAGTAGGTACATATAATACGATTGAACATGTATTTAAAGTGGTTTTGCATTTTATTTCAATTAAATGTTTTTAAGGTACAAACTTAGAATAAATAAAACGGTTTAATATAAATTAAGGTCAAAAACTATGACAATCGTCCTTAGTCTAAATAATTGCACCAGTTTTAGCTTTGTTAGAATTCTAACCAAGATTCAAACTTCTTCAGCTAGACTAGGGGTCGTCACAAGGCCTATAATTAACCCATAAATTGTACGTCTATACTGCTCGCCTTCTCCATTCATCTGTGACGAGTTCCCAGCTTTCCCAATAGAGGTCCTTCGTCCCAAAAGTTTCGACTATCAAGCCCCCGTCAGCCTCATTTGTCTTCGTAACTTTGGAATGACAACATATGTAATTACCTTTTATTGACGTCATCATCATTAATTCGGTCTAATTTAGGGTGGCATTTCACGATCTGCGGTAGTGAAAAATTTTATAGACCAGTGAAAAATAGCTCCAAGCAATAACTAGATGAAAATTCAATAATGTACTTAAGAAAGTTAATGAATGGAAGGATATCAAGATACCTTGCATTTCATAATCGACCCGATCCGAAATTTGCACGAACAGTTTTGTAACCAAACATTTTGTACCAGCACCATTGTATGTACGAATGTGTTTACTGTTGCTCGATCCATTATGAGTTTATATCTTTCCCGACAGTATATTAGTAATAACTAATTAATTATCAATATTTAATAATTTTATAATGTAGTTTATACGAAGGTTTTTTTTCTTTTTAAGGTAAGGTAGGTATAGGGGGCGCAAAAGTGCAGTCAGAGCAATTTTTATGACTAACAACTCCCATAGGCATTCATATGCTGGGTTTATACAGATGCGCTGCCCCCGTTTCTCCTCTCACCTCCATGGGCCACCGGCTAATTCCACACCGCATGAAATTACTGTCACTTTGCGCCGGTCTCGAGTAAGAGAGAGGTGAGAGGTATCTCTCCGGACGTGCCCCCCCCCCCACTCGACTCCGTGTAAGCATGCAGTGTGGCACTACCTCTTATACAGGGTTAAATGTAATTAACGCAAGACTTCTTGCAGGCAGCATGTCTACATCAATACCAACAACATTTGTTCTACGACTTTTGAAAATTAGTAGTTTTTAAAATTTTAATATTCCCATACAAAATTAATATATTGCCTCTGAACTATCATTTCGTCTGCGTGCGGCTAAGAAAATAGCGCGGGAAACGCGCGCGGTAAGGTAATGGCTCCCGCGCGTCATTCTTAGAATATACAGAGTATTAAATAACAGAGGGTGCAAACATTTTTTGTTTTTATTTTTTTTGTGCTATTTATCTAGATTCGTAAAAAGTCGTAGAACAAATGTTGTTGGTATTGATGTAGACATGCTGCCTGCAAGAAGTCTTGCGTTAATTACATTTAACCCTGTATATAGTCAGTAATTAATTATAATCGTTACACAAATTTTCGTCATTATAAACAGTCCAAGAGTGGAGAAAAAAACAACCGTTTTACCAAAGGATATATAGTGAAAGAATACAAAAATTGCCGTTATGATAACAATATAAAAGTCCGATATAAAATGTCATGTTAATAATATATGAAGAAACAAACATAGTAGAAAGATAAAATGCAAAAGTAATGGAGTACTGTCACGCTGTCATTCACTTAGACGAGGTAAAGTGGGAAAAGAAACACGTAGTCGAGCATGAAATATGCAAAAATATTTCTTAAAACCTCTGATACCGACCACGTGTTCGCTGCGTGTTTTTGAAGCGTTCAGGAACGTCCGCGGTAACCGAAAGGTACCTTAAATAAATCATACAATACGAAATTGAGAGAGGGATAAAATGAAACTTTTTCGATATCGAATCCATAATTGTGTCACCTCTCTAGTATGAAATAGTAGTGTCTATGGTGTCATCTAAAACAATCGCGTGCAAAGTCTTTAATGACGTCTGATTCAAAAGTTGTGCGCCTGGGATACTTATTAAATATTGCGTACTGGTTTGGGGCAGAGAGCCTTTCGATCCACAGTTTCGATCTGAGTAAAATTCTCGGTCACAGCAATATTGAAGGGTGTAATTAATTTAAACAACCCATCATTGACTGCAAACTTCCGAAGCTTATGTATACAAACTCGATTATTTAAAGAGCGGCACTGAATGTGTTAAAGAAGATTGCTGTTGTAGGGTGACAATGAAATTTAATAATTAATATAAAATAATTACAGAATATTTGTGCTGAATATTAAACCACTTAAGCGAATCGTTTAACAGTAAAGACGTTGCAACGAAATTTTTAGCGACCGACTTGGGTTCATTATTTTGTAAGAGGTAGTGTTATGCACCTTTGCAACCGAAAAGATATCGCCGCAAAGTGAGGTCTATGCTATCGCATTTAATGTGGTTTGAGAGTTTCCATTAGCCCATTAGAGAAAAGTAGAGGAGGGGTGCGTAGATCCTACCTGACGAAACCTACTATAAAATAACCTCGATTTGCAATTTTTGTGTTCATGCTACTGTCAAATTGTAGTTAGCACTTCAACATGTAAAAGGCAAGAACACTGCATTATTGGAACTTATATTTATGTCCACTTGCTATTGTTTTGCATAAAAAATCGTTGACAAAAATATAGGTAAAATTACTGATTTCAATTAGCTAAGGCATCCACCATCCCCGATTTACTAATATAACAGATAAATATATTGTTTATTATAATCAGATTGAATATTATTCAAATGCAAAAATTCTGTACCTTAACGTCTAAAATATTGAATGAAACGTTTTATTTCATAAATCTGAATATGACGTAGACCAAAGGGTAAAAACATTTAATAAAAAAGATACAGTATTAGATTGAATATTCACATTTATGAAATTATTGTATGTGATACAATAATTTATATGTGACTAGCTTACGCCCGCGGCTTCGCCCGCGTGGATTTCGGACTTCAAAAATGATTCAAAATTTTAACTTATAATGTTATTTTGATATGAAAGCCATATTACTGTAAAGTTTCATGAAAATCCGTTCAGTAGTTTTTGTGTGAAAGAGTAACAAATATTCTCACAAACTTTCGCCTTTTTAATATTTTTAAGTGATGTTTTATAAATGAGAGCAACAATAAAATAATGTTTTAAAAATAATAATTAAATTGAAAGATACTTTGTATATCACGAAATATATTATGACAACGCTTCCATTCCAAGAAAAACAATTTTGACAATACGTCACCATGTTTAAACAAACATTTTTTAATATAAAAATATTCTAGAAGCAACTAAACAAATTGCCTTTATCAAATATCTTTAAGGCCGTGTTACAAATTTAACTTGAAGTAATAAAGCTTGTCAACGTAATTTATACAGGCAATAATAGCTTTAGGACTGGAATTAAATTGTCTCTTGCCGTGGATAAATTTATTAATTTATTATTGATTATTAACTTTTGTTGCGTATTTTCGCACCCAAATTTTGTTGTGTACTTTCCCACCTAAATATTTGTTCAAATATTTGCGTTTAATTATATTTCGCGTCATAAATCATAAGTCTAACGAATTAAAAATTGACGCGGAAATGTAAATATGTTGTACCCTACAAGTTATCCGCGGATTGTTGCTTAAAAAAATTGTCCGCGGATTGTTGCTTAAAAAAATTGGCAATACGTATTTTCATTTTGGAAAGCTTATTGGAGCCTCGTCTGTCTGTCTGTGAGCGCACTGTAGGTATCTTTTAAATACAGATTAAATTGCTGATTTTTTGCTATTTATTTATTTCGTTTTACGTCAAAAATGCCAATAAAAATATTCATTTTAGAATTATTTTTAGTACTTGAAGAGGCCTGTAGAGTACGATCCGATTCGATTTCTCATCATCAGATAATATGAGCTGTAGTTATCAGCATTTTTGTAGAAGTAGGAGGAGGAAGACTCATGCCTTGAGATCTTGGCCGCTTAATAAGAGTGTGAGTATCAGAACAAACTTCTGTCTGAAGTCGAGGCTTTATTGTCCAAAGCCTCGGAATGGGGCCGACTAAATTTAGTCCGCTTTAACCCCCAGAAGACACAAGTTTGCGCGTTTACCGCAAAAAAGTCACCCTTTGTCGTATCTCCTCACTTTGAAAACACTCCCCTGAAGGCCACTGCTAGCATCGGAATACTAGGAGTCAACATATCGAGCAACGTTCAGTTCCGCGGTCATTTGGAATCAAAGGCTAAACTTGCCTCAAAGAAGATGGGTATACTCAGTAGGGCTAAGCAGTACTTCACACCAGCCCACCGACTGCAACTCTACAAGGCGCAGATCGTCCCGCATATGGAGTACTGCTCCCACCTTTGGGCAGGGGCCCCGAAATATCAGCTAGATCCATTTGACCGTATTCAACGTAGAGCGACTCGAATCGTTGATGACCCTGTTATTTCCGGGCAGCTCGATCCTTTGGCCCTACGGAGAGATGTCGGTTCCCTCTGCATCTTTTACCGAATTTTCAATGGGGAGTGTTCCGAGGAATTGTTCGGCTTAATACCAGCAGCTGAGTTCCATCATAGGACATCGCGACAGAACTCAAAGTTCCATGTCCACCATCTCAATATTCCTAAATGTAGTACTGAGCGGTATAAACGCCATTTTTTACCGCGTACAACAGTACTATGGAACCAGCTGCCTTCCTCGGTATTTCCGATCCGATACGACTTAGGGATCTTCAAGAAAAGAGCATTCCTCTTCCTTAAAGGCCGGCAACGCGTCTGCAAGACACCTAGTTTTGCGGATGTCTATGGGCGGCGGTAGTCACTAACCACCTGCTCGTTTGCCCCCTATATCATAAAAAAAAAGTGTTAAGTGGCTATGGCTATACTGTTGTCTGATCAGATGGCCGTGGCAGTGGGGGAGGACGACAACATATCTGCTAAGCCGTTTATCGTGATAATGTTTATGGGGGTCGGCATCAATACTTTTAGTCTTCCTTTGCTTCTCAATTTAATTTTAAAATTAAAAAAAAATAAGTTCTTGACTTTTATGACCCAGACGGTTGAAGCAGGACACCCAATACATTATCAATTATGTTTTTTTCTTCCCAACTTAGTCATCACTGCCCTATTGTATCTTCTTATGAACATAACAGTGATGCAAACCTGTAGACATAAAAGTCTTCACTAGTCCGATGAACGGTATCTGAGGCAGTCTTTATTCACGCTGCCATCTGTAAGAGGTGCATCCGAAAAAAAAGCAATGCACGACGCTTTTTTTACAGGCAAAATTATTCCACAACACTGAGAATTACAACTAGCTCACATGATACCGTCTTAGGGATATGGCTATGCTCTGCGTATTGTTTGTGAGTAGCGGTCCATAGGAAGAGATCATTGGTAGTCTAAATTAGCTAGTTTGAATACAAAAAATCATCAAGCCAAAACTCCGGCATCAAATTTAATGATTTACAGCCGGGCGCCGCGACTGCTATTTGAAACTCAATTAAAAGGGTTGTCCAAGCAAGCGCAAATAGACGACATTTTTAATTAAATTAAGGGCTAAACGAGATATCCACTAATTGAGATTTTATTAATTACCTAAACTATATCTAATGAAGGGCTCGTTTAATCTAATATTACCTTTCAGGTCATTACATTCATATTAAATTTTAGGTCATTTTGTGATCCGATTAAAATTTGATATAAGTGTTGGTGTAACTAACGTACACTCAAATGAAAAAATGTCAATGTCATGTCAAGGTCTGGTGACAACCGACGCGACGCTCGTTAACATTACCGTTATGACTTATGGAGACGCCTTATTAATCTGCGCCTTAAATTCTTTTTTTCCCCTTGGGCCACCGAAGAATTCTTTAAACCTGGTACATCCCCGGTCTTGTCTGATGCAAAACCGCACGGTAGGTACTACCTCTTACAAATATACCAATTAACAAAGAATTCTGTAGAATGTTACCATACTACCTACTTCCTTCGTCCTAGCACATAACCTAGTCGCCATTGCTGCAAACTTGAATACATGCTTATCGTAAGCGTCTCCCGTGTTTAAGAAGCTCGAGATAATCGCAAAACAACTTTTTTTTTTTTTTAGGTAGAAATTACGCTAAGGACTGAAGGTCAGTGCAGCTTCATCGATATGAGAGGTGAACTCACCTGGAGCGTCGAACCTCTGTACTTGTGGTTGATAGGGGGACAGACCCCCCTTCTTTCCCAGACTAATGGGAGAAGGCAAACCGGACTTATTGCGATTAATAGGTTATACTATTATTATCTGGCCGAGGACAACGGGTGTCCTCAACTCCCCACCTTTAACGGAGGGTATAGGACAAAACAACTTGTAGTGGCTACCATGTATAAGACAATGTAGAGTAAACGAAGACCGCAAAGTTCCGTTTATAATGGTGGCACATGACTAACTGTAAACTACTACTACTACTACTACTACTACGTAATCTAAAAAACTCATGCATTTTAATTCATGCAATACAATATCGAAAAATCTAAAAAACGTATGTAAACGTAAAACAACAATAAAAGATCTTGTAGATGTTGATTCCCGAGAGAATAGAGTGCCATTACGAATACTCGAGTAGGTGTCAGGACTACATCTTTGATCTTACAGAAAATTCAGAACTCTCACATTCAAAGTCAACGTTAACCCTAGAGTTATTTCCGTATGTCTTGTAAACTTATAAATTAAAAATCGCTTTAAAGGACGTAAGTATTACTGCAAAAGTATTTATTAAACAGTTGTTACCACAGTTGAGGCCTCGTTGTGACGACGCAACGCGACGGTGCTCAGCGCCCACAGGTTAACCTCTTGAGTGAACTTTACTGAACGTTAAGTCCTATTTGTAAGGATCAAGTTTTGATAGATCGAGCGTTTTCGGAGATCGGCTAGCCACAGACGCTCTGTTACTGTTAGGTGGGGGCACTTCAACAGAAGTGCTCGATCGCACCAGATTACGAGTAGGTATCATACAAAATATATTTCATTTTATTATCTATTTAGGGAGTTGCATAAACATAATATGTAGTATGTTATGTTGTCAGAGATGAACGGCATCTTGAATATGTATTTAATGAGACATATTTTTATTTTACAACAAAACAAAACAGACTAACCCGGAAATAAAATATAGTCTGAGAAAGTAGAAGTACTTACGTAGAAAGATGCACTGAACATTTGTAAATTTGTAAAAAAATTGTAAGTGAATCCGCCATGTACATAAATTTTAATTTGTAATCACTCACCAGTTTTCTATATGTACGAATCATTTCAAACAATTATCTGACCTGAAAGCTAATTAAAATATATTTAACATTGATAGATATAAGTCTTACTCCATCACACCCTTTATACAAATAAATGTGTAACGAAGTGAGACTGTCAAACGGTTATTTAAGAAGTTGTTAGAAGTTTTTAGTTGCTAATTCAGATTTTTTTTTATTTATGCCATATTCAAATGAACAGTACTAGTATCTATGACCTTAGATACCCGTATTATAAGCAGACGTGTTCTCCTTCTTCTTTCCTCGTCTCCAATACGCCATCGGAAACTTACAACCCACATGAAACCAGACAGGTTAGCTGTCGCTTTTAGGGCGGTATCATATGAGCCGATCGTGTCAGCTGAATTCGACTGCAAGTTGTAATAAGTAGTAAAAGGAGAGAGTTACTCTACTATACTAAGATTTCAAAGCGATAAAATACCACAAGAAAAAAATACTGTAACCTTATTTACGTACGAATTCACAGGCAGCAGATAGATTAATATCTATCTGCTGCCATATACAATTAATTCAATTAAAAATTCCAATCTCTCGTCTCCAGAATCCGAGGAATTAAATTTGTATTTTGTAATTGCTACATACTAAAATTTGCATCGTATTGACAGTGTTGCAGATTTATTCGAATTCAAAACGGTATTACAAATTACTAAGTCCGTATTGGATATTGATAAAATATATTAATGTTGTCAGTCAGATTTGAAAGCGTTTCGTCGGCGGATGGCATTTGGGAGAAATTCTTTCAACACTTGCTACTAACGACATTGTATTTTATTAAATTTCTTTTTATTTTACATGAGCCGCAAAGATCATCGTCACAAGGAGCGATTCACACCGCACACAGACATTGATTGGATTTAGACGGTATCAAAACTTGGTTGCCGCCTGGAAGTCTTCTACGTCTTTCTTTGAAAGAAAAAGAAAAAGTATTTTCGTCAACTTGTTTTTAATAGTTTGAAGTAACAGTAGGCACTTGTTTACTTAGTTTCATTTAGTGCCTCTCGCTTTTTTTAACGTTGTATGTCACACGTACATAATATATATATTAAATACCTATATGTCTATAAAATGTTTCATCACCGGCAATATAACGCCAAAATACAACAGACAATGAATACTAATTTATAGCTATCCCATGTTTATGCAATTGATATGAATTGGCATCAATTGCATTTGAGCCATGTGAGCACATACGCAGATAAGAGGCAGTTTCTAGCAAATTAGGATGTGGTGCAAGCAACAAATAACAGATAAAGTTAAATTTATATTAGCAAGAAAATGTATATTTTAAATGTGTAAATAACATGTCATTATTCTAATCAGTTAAAAATAAAGTAAAGTAGTTAGAGTAGACTATATCTTAATATGTTGAGTAACAAATTGTAATGATGGCTGTAGTAGTGACTTGCATGCGATTAGCGAAGCTCCGGATGGTCTTGCCAGTAGAAATTGGAAGAAAAATCAACAGCCACTTAAAATTTAAAATTCTTTTGAGGCTAAAATGCAATGAAATTAGGATGCAACGATAATAACATGTTTTAATTGGACTTTTAAGGGATATGTTAATACCTAGTTTGCATTAGTGATGATTATAAAAATATTTCAACAACACTATATGTATAAGTAATCCGGTTATTCTAATAGATTAAAAATCTTTATTAACTCTCAAATAGATGGAGTCGAAAATGCAAATAGTCTTTCCAAGATCCGCGTGAACCTAGATTTTTTTTTATTTGTGGTTTTATAAACTTATTGGTTGAAAGTGATAGCTTAATTTTTTTCTTGCATCGTTCATGGTGAATTTAATTTATTGCGTTTATTTTCACTTAGACCATAGCCCATAGCCTTCACCGGTCAGCAGAGCTATAGACTTGACACCGCCCATGCGTTGATTGTGTCAGAAATAGTTAATTGAATTTTCAGGTCCTGGCTTTTTTGGACACTCTCTTTAATTCTGGTTTATTCCATACGTTGGCGTCCATTTTAAGCTAACTCTTAGTAGTTTAAATAGTAGCTGGTGATAATTTTGAATTCAGTTTACTTTTGTTTCCTGTATTAATATTATAATGAGGAATGATGAATGTCTCCGTTTGTAGCGAAAAGTCTACGTAGCTACTGGAACAATTTTAACAATTAATAATTCATATCAAATATTTTCCACCCACTTCAATATACACAAACTTGGCAATGTACCGAATAATCTTTTGGCGCCAACGAATGCGGATTAAATTTTTAATCATAAAATCATAATTTCGTTGAATATCCAAACGTTATCCATTACTGTTGTGCTGTATTCAATTAGTCAAGTCTGCCAAAAGATTACCGAATCGTCAGCAATTTCTTCAAATTGGTATCTGGCAGGATTCCAAGCGATTAACAAGTTACTGCAAGCTGTTTAATTTCATGCGGTTTTATATCCTCCCAGCACTGGCTCACTCCGGTCTTCGGATATTACGAAATATTGCTCGTAAACTAACACGTCTGAGCATACTTTGTAAACTAACTTTTAAAACTCATGTAACATTCTACTCCTGTTTTCTTTTAATTAAATTCGTTGCAATTTTCAAAACACTTTTACATTACTGTTAACAAAATTAATAAAATATTGCTCATAAACTAATGTGTCTGAGAGCTTTCATTACTTCCCGATCTTCCTATTTTCTTCCGATTAATTTAGTTACGGTTTCCTATTTGGATTCTTGCAGTAATTTTATCAAAGTGTCATAATGGTCCCCTGTAGGTCCGGACGATAGTAGCAGCAATGTCATCGGGTGATGAGCCAGGCTAGAAAAAAAAATGTTTTGTAAGTGTTTTTGTACTCAACTGCACGAAGTTTTTTTTTTATCATATAAGGAGACAAACGAGCAGTCGGAGCCATTTTCATTAATACCGACGCCCATGGACATCTGCACAGAGGTTATACAAATGCAAATGAATGATGGTGATGAAATGAAGGCAACCTTCCATCTTCGTCCCTCCTACGTGGACACCGGCTACTTACACCATACGAAATGCGACAGTACATCTGTTTAAAGTGAGAGCATATCTGTCTAAAGTGACAGCACAGCTCTCTGAAGTGACAGCTGTGCTATCGCATTTCGTTCGCCGGTATCGTGTAAGCAAGAACTACTTCACCTGTCGTGCCAGCCCAATTCGGATGCATACATGCATGGAACTATCTCTACCTATGTTTGTTTTTTGTGTGTTATTTTGATAGTTAATACAATTCAGAACTTACGGTCACATTTAGGAACGCTATCGACGCTATAAATATATATTTTGGGAATAATTCCAAATTAAATAAAAGTTAAAATTCTTAGCAATAATTTTGATATTTCGTGATTATATGCTCGCTCTACTACGGTTAAATATAAACGTATTATGTTGTGTACCTTTGTGTGTACAAAGTCAGAAAGAGTAAAGTAGTTTATAACTACAGGCACGCCTATTCACATAAACTTCTAATGCTGGACAACTAAGCAAATGTGCTTATCGTTGTACCATCTCTCTCTCTCTCTCCGAAGCATTATTCCTATGTGATTTTTTGGTCTGTTTTTCGCGTTTTTTCTCTCCACTTTGCACGGTTGGACGTGTCGTCCTCGGAAACATATGCTAATGTTTTTATTTATGTTATCTGTCCATCTTATTTTAGGTTCTTAATTATTAATTTATAAATGTGTACGGCAAAGAGCACCGACACAACTATGTGCTGACGGGTGCTTCTAAGTACGTCAACCCCTACCTATGTAGGGGTTGACGTAGATGACGTAAAAGCCTGTAACAGTTTTAACAGTAATTTTCTTGTTTCTCTCAAGCTACATTTTCCATCTACATCAAGATGCCCAATAAATATTTCATACCTCTCCAAGATTGATAGCGGTCATCGCTAACGATTTTGGTTTATAAAGTTATTACATCATCACAACGGCAAAGGAAATAAAAAAAAATGATAAAAAAAACAGATTAAATCTTACATTAGAGAGAGATAGAGATAGCAAAATAGTACATATGAGCCCAATTCTCAGTGGGTTCAGTTTCGTAGCCGATAAAATTTGTCATAAATTTAATAAAACAACTAGATATTTCCATGTTCCATTTATCGCCTTACGGAGCGATGCCTTAGAAATGCTTGCCCGTGGCAAAATTTGTGTAGTGGAACAAAACTGATTCCGGGATAGAGAACATACACCGCTGGAAAGAGCGTTTCGAAACTTTACAACTTTCAGTATTGTGCATGCCGCTATAAATACGATATTATATCCACTACAACTTCGCCTACTTACAATGTAGAAGGCAATTCCTTGTATGGAAATTTTTATCAATACTGACCGAAATGGTTGTACAACTCATAACAATGTTTCTCTAAGAATTATGTTCTACTAGAGTTTATACAACTGTTTTAAATTTTGTTTTTTTCATAGCGTCTAGTTTCTTCACAATTACCTCCCTTTTTTACCCGACTGCCACAGAAAGGAGGGTAATGTTTTTCAAGTGTATGTATGTATGTATGTATGTATGTATGTATGTATGTATGTAGATTTCTATGTTCCCTGCTACAGCCTGAACGGCTGGAAGGATTTTAACATATGTGGTGTCGTTAGATTCGTCTTGATAGCGCGAGTGTCACTGGGTACATAAGAAAAATAAAAAAACAAAATGGCAGATTTCGGACCCCACATTGTGAGGTAAAAAATTTTTTTTTGTTTCCAAACCCATCGAGTGGGGTATCAAAATGAAGGGTTTTAAATGGCAATTCCAAAAGTATATATAACTTGCAGTTTCAATTTCAAATGAAAGAAATAACGTTTAACGAAAATAAAAAAAATTCTTAGAAATAAAAAACTTACTAACTTACAAATTGTTAGAGGTACCTACTTTAAGCATTCTAAACTGGGCCACTTATTTATAAAAAAAAACTAAAAAGTCTGTTATAAGTAAAATAAAATCGAACGACTGTACCAAATTGGTTAATATTTTTTTAGTTTCTACGTTCGTTATGACAGGGCCATATTATGTAGGCAGATATTTGAAAATGGTGTAGAAACAATTAAAAACGGATTGAATAATCCTCGAATAATCCTATATTTTTTTACTAAAGTAACAACATGAAAGATTCTTCAGGTAACAAAGAAGTTACCATGACAACAAAATATTTAATTACGATAGGACAACGTATGTAGCTGTCCAGCAGTTTCATTCATAAGAGTGTAAATAATAATTAGAAATAATTTGTATAATAATTATGTACTACATTACTTACATACAATTTGTATGAATAATACTAGAAAACAAAAGGATATTTCATATTTCAATTATCCAAAGGAGTCTACTAGGTAAGTTAAGGAATTCAGATTATAGCTGTTAAAAATTTGATATCTTGTTTACGTGGGTCGCACAATCCTATTAGAAGGATGTAAGTTACGTAAATATACGAAACCGGCATAAAGTGACAGCTGTTCTGTCGCGTTTCATGCAGTGTGTAAGTAGCCGGTGGCCCTTGGGGGTGGAGGAGGAAGGAATATCTATATTCTATACATATAATAAAACTGTAGAAGACTTCATTCTGTCTGTGTCTTGTGCGGCTTTCACGCAAACCCTACTAGACGGATTTTGAACAAACTTTTTTGTTATATAGGTATTAGTCCTCGGTAACATTTAGGCAATAATTTATCAATATATAAAATGCTGCAGTCGATATTTCAACTTCAAATACACTATTGTACGGCAAAATAATGGGTTGACAATTCGGCCACATAACAATACAGTTACCATGACAACATATTTTCCATTTATGACAGCGTATATAAGTGTAAAAATAATAAAATAAATAATTGTAGAACCTGTAGAACTTGTGTACTTACAATTTACAAGGTTCATGTAGGTATCTCTCAAAATGTGTAACTTCATTTTTTTTATAGTACAAAAGGCCAACGAGCAGTCTAGACCATTTTCATGACTAGACCCATTATAGACATCTGCATAGAGCTTATACAGATGCGTGGCTCTCCTTCCTCCACCCACCTTTATGGGCTACCGGTTACTTACACACCGCATGAAAAGCGACAGCACAGCTGTCACTTTACGCCGGTCTCGTGTAAGCGAGAGGTACCTCACCTATCGTGCCGGCACAATTCGGCTACATGCATGCATGATTTGGTACTGCACGTGGCACTATTTTATTTTATACTTTACTTTTATTTTATTTTTTATTTTATATATTTTTTTTATCTTTATGACTTAATATATAAAAATTAATATAATGTCAAAATTTTGTTTAATTTATTTATAGGTACCTAATAAATTGTAATTTGTAAATTTATATTTTAAATGTATCATCGACTTGGATATGTATTCTGTTATGATGATATTTGTGTTTAACAAATAAATAAATAAATTTTATTTTATTTTCTTGTGCCAACCCTACTAAAATCTTATTTTTAGTTAGAAGCTTATTCTCTGTACGTCTCTTTACTCTGTGGCTCGGATAAACGGAGCATGTTGCGCCAGGGATTGCGGGTTCGAAACTAGCCTAGGTCATGGATGTTTATGTATTTCTGTAATAAAAATCTTAAATATATAAAATTTCTTAAATTTATTAAAACATATTAAATATATTTCCGTTGTCTAGTACACAAGTCCCTACGATACTTAGCACGGTGCTAGGCTAACGTGGTGGTGGTGTATGTCCACAGATATTATAAAAAAAATATTTGTCGTAAAATATTAAAAATAAATCGTGCAAATGTATGCCATTGTTAACATTTCTGCCATGTTTTGTTTTTATTTATTTTTGTTAGTATTGTTCATTTATTAAGTACTATATCGGTCTGCGCATGGGACATATTCTGCCTTATAAGCTATTCAATCTTTCAGCAAAATTTTCATTAAAATCGTCCTTTATAGCGATTATCTCGCACAAATACGTACTGGCGACATAATGACAAGCAGTCTCGATCGAAATATTGAAAATGGTTTTATTTTTCAATACTAATACTGATTACTAATAAAATTAAACACTGCATTTGATAAAACATGGTAATCTTGAAATCACACACAGACAGTTCAATTTTATTTGCATGTGTTTGTCTCATATCAATCTGTGTTTGGTGTTGTGTGCAACAACTTTTTCTTTTCCTAAAAATTCATAATTGCATAATTTCAAATGCGTCAAAGCAAGTACATAACAGTGATGCACACTTAATATTTCTCGTTGCTCACCGTACCTCGTAGTTTTGTTATCAAAGTTGCAGCATACAGCATTATTAGGTCGTCGCTTCTCCAGGTCTTGTTTGCTTCATTGAATTCCACGTATCGTGGACTATTCAAGTCTTCTCAAGCGCCTAGGTTTCCTGCAAAGCATTCTCATGGCCTAGATTTAACAACATCGTGTTTTGGAAAATGTAGCAATAACGTCACACGAGGATTTTAAGTAGTAAATATGTACATATATTAGCGCTCAAAGCATAAGGCGTATTTCTGTATATGTATGCTAGTTATTTACGCACCTACACTAATTTAGAATGTGAATTTATTTCGCTGTGTTTTTCTACTATACTTTCTTTTTTGTTTTTTTTTTAACTCTACCTAAGATAGGTATATCTAAGAACACTTGAGCTGCTAAGACGAGTCTAACGATACCTCAACTATGTAAATACGTTAAGCAGTTCTAGAGATATGAGGCAATAAAGAATATAGTATAGGTATATCCTTTTCCCAAACTCTATAGCTAGTTTATCTCTGTACCAAATTTAATCAAAACTACTTTAGTCGTTTAGTCGTTATAGCTTAACAGATAAATTTACTTCTGCTTTATAATATTTTATTATTATTATTTATATTATATTTCTTCCGTCTACCATTTGTATGCAGATGATTTGCAGATCTACGTCCAGTCTAAGCTGGACCGCCTGCCCGAGGCCATATCTACTATTAACAAAGACCTTGCTGCGGTTTCTGAATGGAGTCGACACCATGGTCTTAAATTAAATCCGGCGAAGTCGCAAGTTATAGTATTAGGCAGTCGGGCACTTGTTTCTAGAATAGACTGGGCTTCCCTACCTCCGGTGCTCATCAACGGTACAACGTTATCCTTCAGTAAATGTGTCAGAAATCTTGGCATTTACTTGGACGAAAACATGTCCTGGACATATCAGATGAAGGAGATAAGCCGAAAAATGTTTTCAACCTGGCCATCTCTGCGTAGACTACAAAATATGTTGCATATAGCTACCAAAATTGCGCTGGCTGAATCTATTTTCCTGTCCTGTATCGATTATGCTG
>LUGF01039732.1:7260-24423 GCA_001625245.1 Calycopis cecrops
TTAGGGGAAAGGAAGGCAAGACACACATACTTTGGTGATGCAGATGTTTGTGGGTCTCAGAAGTCTTTCATCATCAGATCCAATCGCTCATTCCCCTAGGTACTATATAATAAAAAAAGGCAGGATTTTCAACGAAATATTAAGTAAAAAACAAACGAAGAGTTTCGAAGCCGAACCTTCAAATCCGCTTATGTGCATTTATCAATAATACCATGAAGCTCTTTCGGATTTTATATTCATGCAACGTAAGATTTTCGTGCACAAACTAAATTTGGATAAAAGGGTATCCGTGTTCATAATAGAAAAGTAAACACGTTTGCCGACCGCTTCTGGCTTCGAAGCATCTCTTAACTATTAACATCTATGATAAAGTGTTATATTTTTTTTTTTATGACATCGGAGGGCAAACGAGCAGCCGGAGCCATTTTCATGACTACCGACGCTCACAAACATCTGCATAGAGGCTATACAGATGCGCTGCCCTCCTTTCTCCTGCTACCTCCATGGTCCACCACCATATTATTGGATATTTCTATTTTCAATAAAGCTTTATGCCGCCAATACACGTTGGCCGAGTGGTCACCAGGCGAGTGCTACCGTCCACACGTTGCACCGACTTCAAACAGACGGATAGATAGCATATACATATAATATTGTATAAAGATTCATAGGTAGGTAGGTCTAGGCGATTATTGTTATTGTAAATTATAATTCATATTTTGTTATAAATAGGTTGTAGTATACTTGTAGAATATATAAAATACGCGTATATATAGGTAATTAATATAAGGAAGATGTAAGTGTAGGTTAAGTTTATTACCTAATGATTAATATGTACATAATTATATTACTTTTGTATATAATTTAAGTTCGGTTTATTTTTCGCTTTTTAGTAAAGTTTTGTTTCATTGAATTCAGTTTAATTTTCTTTTTCTTAATTTTGTGTTTTTTTTTTAGTTTACTCTTTGAAGTCGGTTTTTTTTGTAAAAAAATATTTTATTTTACGATTTTAAGTGATGGGTAGACCTTCCAAAATGCTTCTCGAATGAGGAAACGAAGATTACTTGAGACAGAAAATGATAGACAGGCACGCTTAAAAAAAATAAAGATTAATCAAACCCAAACACAAAGTAACTGCTGTTAATCGTTGAGGAGTTCTCTCGACTGTCTTTCGTTTTCATCATCAGACTCCTAATGACAGTCACAACCCTTCTAGGTGTAAAGTTCTCATCCATACAAATTTATCAAACCCAAACACAAGGTAACTGCTGTTAATCGTTGAGGAGTTCCCTCGACTGTCTTTCGTCTTCATCATCAGACCCCTAATGACAGTCACAACCCTTCTAGGTGTAAAGTTTTCATCAATACAAATTTACCAAACCCAAACACATGGTAACTGCTGTTAATCGTTGAGGAGTTCCCTCGACTGTCTTTCGCCTTCATCATCAGACCCCCAATGACAGTCACAAACTTTCTATGTGTAATGTTCTCATCAATACAAATTAATCAAACCCAAACACAAGGTAACTGCTGTTAATCGTTAAGGAGTTTCCTCGACTGTCTTTCGTCTTCATCATCAGAGCCCTAATGACAGTCACAACCGTCCTATGTGTAAAGTTCTCATCAATACAAAATAATCAAACCCAAACACAAGGTAACTGCTGTTAATCGTTGAGGAGTTCCCTCGACTGTCTTTCGTCTTCATCATCAGACACCTAATGACAGTCACAACCTTTCTAGGTGTAAAGTTCTCATCAATACAAATTTAGCAAACCCAAACACAAGGTAACTGCTGTTAATCGTTGAGGAGTTCCCTCGACTGTCTTTCGTCTTCATCATCAGACCCCTGATGACAGTCACAACCCTTATAGGTGTAAAGTTTTCATCAATACAAATTTACCAAACCCAAACACAAGGTAACTGCTGTTAATCGTTAAGGAGTTCCCTAGACTGTCTTTCGTCTTCATCATCAGACCCCTAATGACAGTCACAACCCTCCTATGTGTAAAGTTCTCATCAATACAAAATAATCAAACCCAAACACAAGGTAACTGCTGTTAATCGTTAAGGAGTTCCCTCGACTGTCTCTCGTCTTCATCATCAGACACCTAATAACAGTCACAACCCTTCTAGGTGTAAAGTTCTCATCAATACAAATTTAGCAAACCCAAACACAAGGTAACTGCTGTTAATCGTTAAGGAGTTCCCTCGACTGTCTTTCGTCTTCATCATCAGACCCCTAATGACAGTCACAACCCTTCTATCTGTAAAGTTCTCATCAATACAAATTAATGAAACCCAAACACAAGGTAACTGCTGTTAATCGTTGAGTAGTTCCCTCGAATGTCTTTCGTCTTCATCATCAGACCCCTAATGACAGTCACAACCCTTATTGGTGTAAATTTTTCATCAATACAAATTTACCAAACCCAAACACAAGGTAACTGCTGTTAATCGTTACGGAGTTCCCTCGACTGTCTTTCGTCTTCATCATCAGACCCCTAATGACAGTCACAACCCTTATAGGTGTAAAGTTTTCATCAATACAAATTTACCAAACCCAAACACAAGGTAACTGCTGTTAATCGTTAAGGAGTTCCCTCGACTGTCTCTCGTCTTCATCATCAGACATCTAATGACAGTCACAACCCTTCTAGGTGTAAAGTTCTCATAAATACAAATTTAGCAAACCCAAACACAAGGTAACTGCTGTTAATCGATGAGGAGTTCCCTCGACTGTCTTTCGTCTTCATCATCAGACCCCTAATGACAGTCACAACCCTTCTAGGTGTAAAGTTCTCATCAATACAAATTTAGCAAACCCAAACGCAAGGTAACTGCTGTTAATCGTTGAGGAGTTCCCTCGAATGTCTTTCGTCTTCATCATCAGACACCTAATGACAGTCACAACCCTTCTAGGTGTAAAGTTCTTATCAATACAAATTTAGCAAACCCAAACACAAGGTAACTCCTGTTAATCGATGAGGAGTTCCCTCGACTGTCTTTCGTCTTCATCATCAGACCCCTAATGACAGTCCCAACCCTCCTATGTGTAAAGTTCTCATCAATACAAATTAAGCAAACCCAAACACAAGGTAACTGCTGTTAATCGTTGAGGAGTTCCCTCGACTTTCTTTCGTCTTCATCATCAGACCCCTAATGACAGTCACAACCCTTCTAGGTGTAAAGTTCTCATCAATACAAATTAATCAAACTCAAACACAAGATTACTGCTGTAAATCGTTGAGGAGTTCCCTCGACTGTTTTTCGGGTCCATCAACAGATTGACTCCAGACTTTCAAATTGTAGTGCTTTATAATACTAAATCAAAAAAGTATCAAACGCACTAGTCGCCCATACAATTTTCGAAATCTTTTCTCAATTTCTCCAGGTTTCCATCATCAGATCCTGGTTTCCTTATCATGGGACTACCCTTGAAGTATCTCCTTTCTGACAAAAAAAAAATTATTAAAATCGGTTCATAAACGAAGTAGTTATGCGCGAACACACATAAAAAAAAATATCCTCCTCCTCCTTTTTTTTGAAGTCGGTTAAAAATAGATCGAAGATTTATTTTTTGAAGGTTACTCCGTTATTGTGTTAAATCAGAGTTGTTGCGATAAATCAGGGTAAGGTTAGTGCGATTTTTTTAGTGTTTCAAGCCACAAAAACCCTTACCATCATTTTGCCGTTCGTCTTGTCGTCTAGTCTACGCAGATCGGTAGTAATGCAGCATAGTATTGCCTCATACTGAATATTGATATACTTTCGATGATCGTAATTAAGGAGTCCAGCAACAAGTTTAAAGCCTACGAGCTAGATTAACAGTATTCAGTCTAGATTCACTCCGCTGCCTGACTGCGATAGCATTTAGTGACCTACTTTACCTCCAATATCTGTAATTGCTCTCATTATTCGACTGACTCGCGACTCGTGAAGCCGTCCCTCCTCTCTACTGGCAATTAATAATAAATCAATTTATAGAGAACACGAGGTTGAAAAAGTCTTAGATGATATCTCATAACGATTTCAGTTTCTTTTTCATATCGCTTTGTTTTGAATCTGTAGGCCCAAACCGGTCTGGTCCTATATAATTATTTAAATTTACTTCTTTTTTTTGTCATCATCCATCAAATTTTTGTATTTCATTTTCATTTGATTTGGTAAGCAGACACCGACGACCACCGACATCCACAATACCAGATGCGTAGCAGGCTTTTGAGAGATAAATAAGCTCTTTTCTTGAAGATTGTATCGTTAATCGTACCTAGGTTGTATAGATTGGGAAATTTCGAAATACAAATCACTTTAGTGTCTAGGTTTTATGCAACATTATTTTGAAATAAAATGAAAAATATTTAGGAACGTAGTTTTAAAATCAATAAAAATAAATTGCCAGCCATCTATCTACCTATCATATTCAGTTCATTCTCTAGCTTATCTCAAGTCAACGTGTTTGGTGTGTCTGGTTATAACAGAAGAACATTCTAATTGACTGCATTTGGCGTGTGTATCAAGAACCGACAAAGTTTCAAGAATATTCAACCCTAAATACATTATATAAAATGTTTGTATGAGGTGCCTGAAATATACGCGTGAGTGCCCCGGGTCGTCGAGGCATGATCAACGGTCAACTAAAGATACAGAGTGTTTTTTTTATTAACTTTTATATTTCACTTTCAAAAACCTTCCATTCTAGCATGACCGGGATGGGGGTAAGGAAGGGAAGCACGTCTCGCGTGCACGATTTCGGAGTGTGGCAGCGGTCCCGTTCAGTGCGGTAAGTTACCGGAGGAATGGGAAAAATTTAGCTCAACCTGTATGCGGATGTCTATAGGCGTCGGTAGTCATCAAAATGACTCCGAGTCCTAGTTTGCCCCACATGCTATAATAAAAAGTATAAAAATAATGATATAATTATTGGTAAAGGCAAACCATTATTTGTGTTAACAAGTCTTAAATCTGTGTTTTCTGTTAGACGTACGTTTATGTCGTTTCGTCCTCATTTTTAGTTCTATCAAACGCCTCGACTTGAATACAGATTATCCCGACGTCTTTAAGATTCGGACACGCGTCAAACTGAAAACGTGGTGAGAATTTCCATTCGATTCAATTCACTAGACTCAATTACAAGACGGAAGGTTCCTAAAATATATTTTAGGTTTATTTTAGTACTTTACTAGTAGATAGGTATTTAAATGATTAAGAAGTTTTTTTTTTTGTTTGTTATATGAATCTAGTTTAATATTATTTCTAGTTTTGTATGCTTTGATCTCCAAGGCCATTACGGACTGGGCTACCCACACCGAACAGGCTAGGGGGAGAGGTGAGAGACTAAGAGCAGCACTACTAACGATTAAACTGCATTGGGAAGAGTGGCGGGTCCAATGCTGGACAAATTAGCGACGAGCTTCTTTGGAGTATTGCGGCCAGGGGTCAGGATGGAAACCTGAACATTGCACGGTTCCGACGTTTTAGCATGCATGGATTGTTTAGACGCAGCCGGACAGTTTCCAAGGAAGAGAAGTCTTGCCTTTTAGTCGAGGCCAGCCTGTCGCCGGAGGTACACTGTTGCCTGTAGAATCGGAACTATTAATCAATTGACAACACTTCACAATCGAACAGCCGCTAAATTACTCGCTTTCGCCGCAACCGATCTAATGCACTCGCGCATAGCCGCGTCTGCAAGCAGCCTATCTACCTTTACCCTCAAACTTTTTATTAAATTAAATTAATATTACTAAAGCGGATAACACACTGCACCACTCACTGCAGCGGTGTACGTGAGTTTGGTATCAACGAATTTAATAAAGACCAATGCAACTTGAGATCCGCTTCACCGGCCTAATAAAATAAAATAAAATAACAGCCTGTATATAAACGTTATTGGCACAGTTCATTACTCAAAGTGGGCATGCAGTGGACCTATGATGTGACATCGTCTTCGGTCTAACAGGTTATAAATACCGAACTGACCTTATGTCTTCTACATTAATCTAGATCATACCAAATATTCGAGAATAATGTCACAACTTATAATTATACATGTTTTAAGATTGTTCGTTGTTGTGTTGATACGTTTCAGCATTGTTCATACTTATTTACTAAAGTTCGGTTAAGGTTTAAGGTTTAAGATTAATAAAAACTTCTTAAAGATAGTGCCACTGCTGCTTATAACAAACTCGATGGTGCACGATCGCGACGTTCGCATATTACCGACGTAATGGCAAAGTTTTCGCCGTTCGTGTGATTTATGAGGGTCCAGATGGTCCAGGAAAAGTATTACGGAGCTAATGCGCACAATCCTTGGTTGTTAGTCTTACCACGGAATTGTATTAATTACCAGTATATATAAATAATATATAAGAACTTTAAGACTTAATTAGGTACTACAGACTTTTTTTTTATAAACATATTAATGTCAGAGGTACACCGCAAAGTAAAACCTAACTTATATCGTTCGCTTTATAGTAAAAAAATATTTGTATACGCCCGTAGACATTCGCATATACAGATTCGTTGCCTCCCTTCCTCCTCTCCCTTCACATGCCACTGGTTACTTTCACACCAAACGAAACGAGACAGCACAGCTGTCACTTTACGCCAGTATCGAGTAAGCATTTCGGTCGTGCCGGCTCAATTCGATTCCATGCATGTAGTGTGGTACAACCTCTTACAAAAGCTCGCGTAGAGCGTCGATATCACGAACAAAATAAATTCGTTGATAATACGGTCAGGTGTCTGGCAAAATGGTTGAAGGGTAATAATATGCATTGTCCCCGTAAACCAACCATTTTGTTTTTGTTCGTTATGTTGTTATTACGAGTTTCTTACTCACACGATACCGCTAAACTGACAGCTGTGCTGACGCGTTTTGTCCATATAGAGAAAAAGAGACCTTTATCATAAAATGTGATTTAATTTATTTATTGAATTGAATTGCAACTTCCTAGATTGAGAAAATCTAGAAATTAACAACTAAAACTGTAAATAAAAATTATATCACTATACTCGGAATTTTAATTCGATTCCAGATTTGACAATTTCAGTGTTGTAACGTTATGACAAGTACTAAATAGTGACGTTGCGAAATTATTCGATACAGAAATGAAATTTTTCCGAATCGATTCCTCTTGTTTATAGTAGTATCAACTACCACTTTAATCGAAACTAAGTACATCAAAAAATTTGATATTTTTGAACGGATAATTTAGTTATGACGATTAATTAAGTATCTGAGAGTTTTCTTTAATAATTATATGTGAAATTATTAAAAATATGTGATAATGAAGGAACATCAGAAATAAAACAAATGGTTGTAATATGGGCCTCCAATTGCACAGAAGTTTTATTTTTCACGTACTTGTAGACGTTGCGGATCATTACTTTTTCAGTAACAGTTAAAGCTTTTCGTGGACGTTTTTTTCTTGGGGACAAGAATATGTCCGCGTCTTTTTGTGATGTACTTGGCAGAGGATCTATTTTGAAAAAAGAAACACTCAAAGTTCACAAAACGTAACAACAAACACGACGTAAATAAACTTTAACAAAAACTCAACAAAATAACAAAATATCGCAATTAAACAAGATATTTTTGGCGACCAGCCTGGCGCAGTGGTACAGGGCTCGGATAAGTGGAGCATGTTGCGCCAGGGGTCGCGGGTTCGAATCCCGCCTGGGTCAAGGATGTTTATCTCTGTATTGTATGTATTTCTGTAATAAAAATCTTAAATATGTAACTTTTCTTAAAATTCATAAAACATATTAAATATATTCCGTTGTCTAGCATCTGTAACACAAGCCCTTACGGTACTTAGCACGGGGCTAGGCTAGCGTGGTGAGTAAAGTCCACAGATAATATTATTTATTTATAATAATTCGTGCAGTCAGACTGGAAGAATGAAGCCGAATGGTAAGATAAACAAAATGGCGGTAGCTGTCCGATCTCACGTGTATTGGCAAGACAGAAAACTATCTATCAAGGTTCTTTTATTATAAGTTTTGTTTTTTAATATAAATGACAAAATAATATAAAAAACAGAAATATTAACTTTTAATAAAATAAAGCACTTTTTATGCATTAAGTAAGTTAAGTAAGCATTAATTAATAATGATTGTTATATATTTATTTCAATAAAAATCAATCATTTATAAAGAATAAAATTGGCACACCGACATTATAATTTTAATAGCATAAACATAAAATCGCGATTGTTTATCGATTGTTGTGTTCATCACTATTATGTTATATGTGGTATCATTTTTTTGTAAAATGACAGTAGCTAATGTCAAATGTGGAATCGAATTATAATTCCGAGTATAGAATAATTTTTTGTGTTCTGTAACTCAAAGTCAAATCTATGTATAGTCGGATAAAAATATATAAATCGCCTATTCGTATCGTTCTATTTCAAACATGCAAAGCAACATGTCTGATCTAAAATGGCTAAAATTGGACGACCTTAAACTGTAGTTCACCTTGGTTGGTCTGGAATATCCCGAAAGCCTTCAACTTGTGTAGACCTTCACCTAGACAACATCTAATAATAATATAACATACCTAGCTGAAATGTTTAATGTTCAGTAGAGCTTATCTTAGCAATGCCAAATTCAATTCGCAAATACCTCAGTTATTAAAATGAGTGTTTATGAATATCGTGTTGTCCCTTTTGTAAAAAGAAATATTGAAATGTGTTTTCTTAGAACGTCATCCTTCTCAGCGCGAATATGAGTTGTATAAGACGTGTTAAGTGTGACGTCATCTTTAGGATGGCAATGTTTGGTACATCTATCGCTAGAATTTAATCGCATCGGATCACTATTTTAAGATGTAGCTGCATCAATATAATGATGATGAATATTATATTGTAAAGGTCGGCAACGCATCTGTTAGACCTCTGGTGTTACGGATATCTGTGGACGTTGGTGATCACTTTACATCAGGTGACCCAACTGCTCGTTTGCCTCCTAAGCTATAAAAAAAAATGTCGGCGATGACTATCGTCGCTGTGATGGCAGAGTTATTTTGAACATGATATAATAGGGCAAACGTGCAGTCAGACATAAACATCCACGTAGAGATATGAATTATACTAAAAGTGATGAGAGAGCACTTATGTAACGTCAATCAATAAGATGCTGTGCCAAACACAGAGCAAGTGACAAGACAGAGCAAGACTTCGAAACTACCGATGCCGAACATCCAAACGCTTTACAATTCAGATGCGTTGATCTCCTTCACCTAATTCCTCCAATAGGTCACAGGCTGCTCATTAACCGTACGAAACGCTATTGGTAATGCAAACATGTTTCGTGCTTCCAAGCATTTTCCATCGCATTTAAGGGCGTTCTTGTGAGCGAGATGCATGTATCATGTTAGCGAGAGGCATGTACCATGTGAGCGAGTGGCATATATCATGTGAGCGAGAGGTATGTATCATGAACGCGAGACGCATATATCATGTAAGCAAGAAGCATGTATCATGTGAACGAGAGGCACATAGCCAGTTGTGCCGGAGCAATGCAACTACAATGCAGCACGAACCTTGTATGTCTCCCTCATGATTGAGCTCCCTACACCGACAGCATCATAGAATCATAGAATACATCACATCATAGAATACACATCTGGACAGCATCATAAAATATGGACGTTGATGAAGGACAGGGTATTAAAATAAAAGCAAAACCAAAGTAATCTTATAGATGTTTATTGAATTCAAATTTCATTTTATAATAAATAGATCGATGAGGTGATTGAAATATTCACAATAACGATAACAGTAAATAAAATTTATAGCAATAACAGCGCAAATATAATTAAACAACGTAAAAATTTATTCACGTGTCGCTTTTGAAACTGAACGGCAAATCATTGCAAAATCAGATATTAATAGAACTTAATTTTCTTTTGTTTTGAAAATTTCTTGTGTACAAAAGTGACACGGAAATAAATTGAACATTAGAAACGACACATGATTTTTATGGTAGCCGATAGTGTCGTTTTTTAAGTAAAAATTACGTTTTTTAAGTAAAAATTACGTTTTTTAAGTAAAAATTACGTTTTTTTAGTGACCTCAATAAAGATGTCTCTGGAAAAAACATATCTATCTATTTCCATCGGTACTGTAAAAGATCTATCTCTAGCTAGGCTCTAGAAAGGTCGTAGAAAGACCAGGCCTAATCTCGAATTTCACTAAGTGTATTGATGCAAGAATATCGACCACCATTAAAATCCACCTTAAAGCTAAATTATTCATCAAATTCTTTAAAAAGTTTCTGCGAAAGGTGAATTTTACGAAAAGAAATGTACAAAAATAGAGTACGACGTATTTAAAACGCACTGTTACACATTTTCTTTGATCACAACCACGTGGTTTTTAATTTTAAGGCAGCGAAAAATCTTGTGCAACCTGCTACGCTTTAAATACTTTGAAATGATACATTCTGTGCGTAATTTTAACTGTTACACTAGGAGTTTATTAATATAGTAAATATTATAGGTAAAAATTTCTGATTTTAAGTAGACGTGTAAGATGGTATGTTTAGTAGATATATTTAGCATTTTTAAAGTTATTACGATTAAGAATATGGGATCGGCTAGAATTTTATTAGTAATTTTAATATATATATATTAGTCAATTCATCAATTTATATGCGATATTTGCTGTAACCGTTGGAATTGTATAATTGTTAAACAATTATCCGAAAAGATTGTCAATGTAAAACAAATGCTTAGTTTTTCGCAATCAACGAGAAAGATTGATGAATTAATAGTTTTGAAATATTTACGTATGATAATAAGTTTTGTTTAGAAGGCCGGTGATGCTAAATTTTCAGTGCAAAGGGTTTAATAAAAACAGGAATAAATAATTTCACTCTAATAATTATCAATATATTATGTCGTTTGTGACGACTTTAAGAAAGTATTAAGCAATAAGTTGTATTTAATACAGACATGCCGATACTTACAGTATTTTTTTGAAAATTGGTTTACATACTTGCAACAAAGCACTGCAGTCATGGTGAATCTTAAAACAACTTTTAACTTTTAAACAAACTTTATGAAAAGTTCGTCTGACACTAAAGAATTTGTTAGGTAATAACAAACCCGTGGAAAATTATGGTGCGGCTAGAATGATTCTTCTGTCTTTTTTTACTCTGGACAATGTTTTTATACAAATTCGTTGAAGGAAAATAATATGTAATATATAAATAAAACGAGAAGCAATATACAAATTGACTAAATATTTTTTTATTATATTCTCATACGCTAGCTCCTTACACTAAATTCTAAGAAGAGACTTCGAAGCTTTGGCACTTAGGTCTTTATCACTTTTATAGTAAGCCCACAAGTAACAATAATACTGGTTGTATTTAGTGTCAGTTTTATTACATTTACGTTTAAGTACGGTTTTAATAAAAGTAAGCAAAATAAATTCCAAACGCTTTAGTTCGTTTTAATAAATGTTTATCAATAATTATTTTTTTATAATAATATATGACATGTTTTACAATGAATAAATCCTTAATATAAATGTGTATCTTTAGTGGAACCTTAGTTATTGCTTCGACATAGATTGAAAATACTAGTGTTTATTTCTACTCCAAATTTTGCGCTTATTTTTATCTGACAAGGAAGTATTTCTTTCAACTTTATTATTAGGATATAGCAGTCACGTTTTCAATTCTTGAAATGGCTATTATACCAAATAACCTTAAATATTGTTACTTTGTATATGTATTTTCAAATAAGATCCGTAATTATGATGTTCATGAAACATAATCCTATATGTGTTGACTACATTTATACTGGTACTCAGTATTACCCGAGACTTGTTACCATAACATAAAGATATGGAAATTGCTAGATAAATGACCGACATTTGAGATAACCTCGAATTGATTAGCAACAATATTTTTGTATGAAAAAAAAAGAATTACAATAGTATGTAATACTAGTAAGCAATTTCAAGTTGTGAGTTCAAAAAACATTTTATTTGTAAAATGCGTTTTGTATTTTTACTGTATGGCCGCTATATTAGTGACGTTTGGAGCGACGCGAACGTCCGCGTCTGGACATACATTGAAGCAATTTCAACATATATACTTCAAAGAAAATAGACGATGGTTATTCCAACAAAATGTGCTGTGATTTACCCCGTAGAAATAAAGCGTTGAGTGAACGCTGCACTGATTTTTAATAACACGCTAACGCTTAAAAAACGCCAAATTGAAATACAGTATTCTACACTCTTACTAGCCTAAAGAAGTAAATAACTAGCTAACTATTACTTGGAGTTTGGTGTTGTAACTATAACTATTAAAATACGTTAAAACTTGATTTTATCTAGAGGTATTCATTTCTGTTTATTGCTATAACAGGTTATTAAAACGTTTTAAACATGACTAGATTTAAGCGCTATTAAATTCACTACAATAATATTCGATACTAAGTAATGTAAAATTTATTTAATCTATTGGTCTTTCCTAAGGAATATTTAATACTACGTAATTAATATTATTTTAATGAAATGACTAGAGATTAAATCGTAGCTCAAAATTTTATATAAAAGGTGTATTTTAATTCTGTCGTTAACTTCGGCCATTCCTCCAAACTTGGACTCTCCTCATCTTTGGATTTTGGCTATCAGCAGCCAGTCCGGCACTTCCACGGTCCACAACAAGTTGATAAAAATATAGCTGTTCATTATTTAATTCATTTCGGCATAATTTAGTTTCTTAAAAAACATCAATTAAATTCCGTGATAAGCAGAAGTAGAATGGAAATATCAACAACACTTACAAAAAAGGTGGGATTTGTCTCACAATGTTAAAAATTGAGACGACACAAAATAAAAACTGACTAAAGTACTGATTGCAAATTAATTTTATCATTGATAATAGACAATGGGCCGCCCGCGGAACGTCCGATCTACCTAACAGATCATTTAGAAATTTTATTTTTTTTTAATTGTAATTTGACGCCAAAATGAGTCTTGTTTAAATAAAACTTATAATTTCAATTAGCAACGTGAAGGCCAGTTATAATTGGAATTTGTGTATAACAATTTAATTTATTTTTTTATTTTATTCTCTTTATGTTTCTGCACATCTACAGTTGGAGCTCTCCAAAATGAGACCATTACCGATGTTTAATGTGCAGCTACCGTCCCATAATCACTCACACAAGAGGCAGCTTATACTAGTAATAATATATAAGATAATTGATGATTCAGAACGTAACTCCCTTTGATTTCTTAACGTTTATAACACGTCATTAGTGACTTACGTCAACGTAATATCATTAAAATTATAAACCGTATTTTATATACAAATATTTACGATAGTAATATAATTGATATTCCCTAATAAATTATTTGTCGTTTAGAAATAACACTTTACCGTTCCTTTCACAATTCCTAGTTTTTCGCAAGCTTGAGCTTGTAAGCTCTACATTATCACCTACTACCGAGAATCGTGTTATTCAAATAAATGTTAAATTACTTGCTCCACTAAGGGCATCGTCCATCCTAATGTGCCCAGCCCCAGCCGAGGGCTATCTCTATAGAGATCAGCCTACTGCACAGGCCATATTAAATATGGTGCACATGTGTTTCTAACACAAGTGCACTTTCTATTCCCTCATTCTCTATATCCTATATGATAGCAGTCGGCCACGGCCGGAGAGAAATCTAACGTAGGACCTATGGCTTAACGTACTATCAGAGGCACGGGGGTGTAACACCGCCAATTCCTAACTGCGGCTTATTAAAAATGATGACATAAGTAGGATTAAAAACAGGCTTTATCTAATGCACATAATTTTTTTTGTATAATTTATTTTATACTAGCGAACCTTTGTCCACTTAGCATTTTACTACTCGAATAATACAAATAAACTTTTTATATCGAACAAAACCGTAGAAGTAATTTAGGTAGGTCAAACCGCGGAGCATAACTAGGAATAAAATATGTTACTCCCGCTTAGTATAATTTTATGGTAGTGCAATACATTTCATGATCGAATCCGTATTTCCTAAGATTATCTCCTACAAACAAACAAATTATAATATTATAGACTAAGTATAACGTTCACAAGTTTTACACATTTTTTTTCACTACCAAACACAAGAAATATTAGTGGAAAACGTATATTATGTAATCTTATAATCTTGTAAAACATTGTAGCGTCTCCTTTGCTACAAAGTCATGAGATCATAATATAAAAGTGTTTGTTACGTAATCAGTTGTATCAATACCAAAAGTCTCTGGTCAGATCACATATTAAAACTAATGGTACGAAGCACATTGTAGCATTCGTAGAACATAGTATTAATAGTCGTAGGTGTGTACTTAGCACGTTGTAGCATTCGTAGAACACAGTACCAATAGCCGTAGATAAGTACGTAGCATGTTGTAGCATTTGTAGAACAAAGTACTAATAGCCGTAGATGTGTACGTAGCACCTTGTAGAATTCGTAGAACACAGTACTAGTAGCTGTAGATGCGTACGTAGCACAAAGTACTAATAGCCGTAGATGTGTACGTGTCACAGGTAAGTACTACTTAGCATATTTGCGCTGTACGTAGCACGTTCAAGTATACATTACATTTACGTAGTATATAGTATGTTATAATTTACACGACTATATGTACATAGTACACAGTACTAGTAATCGCATACGTGTCGGTATTACGTGTATTATACTTAAACGTTATACTTTAATGCCGATTTAAAAATTCCGAGAAAGATAATTTTGAAATAGTATTATAATATTTTACTGTGAAATGTGTAAAATTTGATGAAATAATTTTAAGAGACAACATAGTACATACCTAGGTATTTTCATTAAATAAATTTTTGTAAACTTATTTCGTTCCAATTGTTGTGCCTGGGATATCTGTATTAATTATACATTTGAACTATGTACTCGTAATTTCTAATTCTAAGATAACTTTGATCATTCACTAAGCAGTGACTATAAACAATTCCTTATTTAGTTGATGAACATTTATGAAACGATAGAAATTAATTTTTCATTTCATGATAATAATTCACAAAAAATATATAAACGATTGTATAATCTAAAATATATAAATTATGATTATTAGTGTAGAAATAATTCAACTACAGACTAAATACATGTAATGAATTCTAAAACATTAAATTAAATTAATTTGATAGTTATTTAGAAACTTCTGTCTAACTTAATGACAATTTGAAAATAATGAATAAATGACTATATAGTATCTACAGTAGTTGATGTTGTGATGTTTTAATGTAAATAATTTAAATACACTAAAACATGTCAATAAATTAATTTATTAATTAATCGTAGTTATCTCTCTTAACCTGGGAATCACTAGGAGGTTCCAAAATAAAATTTAATAATGTCTTACTTTTGTAAATCATAATTTCTCAACCAGTTTCATTTAATGATTTCATGAGAGTATATCAGAAGAAATAAATAAATATAAATTTAAGATATTTTATGCAAATAAATAACAAATTATACATAAGATAATACAAAATGTTGTACACAACAAAATGTTTCAAAAAGTGACTTTTTGACAAACCAAGCATATCTAATCAGAGTTAGTAAGTCTTTAATATGACTAGAGACGCAGAAAAAGGAATCTGCCGAATAGAAATGAAGTTTAAGGATTTGTGTGATAAACTTCTAATCACAAAATAGTTTTATCATTTTTATTCGAAAACTTTGATTGCACAATCGTAAATTTGTATTACAGTGCACAATCACATTGCAATAGACAGGCTTTGCACAATATTTATTCCGTCCCAAAATAATTCAATTCGTTTTTCAATGCACGTTGCCAAAAACGTATGTGCAAAACGATATGACATTCCAGAAGTGGACATTTTCTGGAAGTTCTAATAAGTATCTTACCCGAGCTCTATCTTTGTTATCCCGTTTTGTATGTGTCTACAAAAACGGGTCACATGTCTAACATTGGTACGTATAAGGGTATCTCTATTCACTATTCAATCGTCATGGTTTTTAGAAGATAGTATTTATTATAAAATATATAAATAAATAGGTCCTACTTTATATTTAAGTACTTTGTAAAACCTTCAAATTAATTGAGCACACACGATCACTAAGTTGGAAGTATTGAACATAACTCTAACTCGTAACTAACTATCACAAAGATGTATTATGCGTTTAAAGTTCCATGGCAGTCGATACGGGATATGGAAATAATTGTACTACACATTTTGAAGATATTTGGCAATTAAAACTACCGCATCCGATCTTACCTGTAACAAAGTATAATTAATTAGTTCATTAACATAATCTTGGTAAAGGTTTCTGATGGAAATGCATCTTAATCCGCGCATAGAGTTTGTAATTACATTGCCGTGAAGTCATGACTTGTCCTCAATAAATCAATCCCATTGGATTTGCCATTATTTTCTTTCTAAGAATGACTGATGTAGATATATAAAAACGTCCTCACCAAGAGTACAACTCCTCATCCCTCCACGAGTCTCAGTCGAGATTGCCTCCGTTGCGCAGACCGGCTTTCGTCTCAGGCGGGACCTGCTTCTTGAAGCAGTCGTCAAGGAACGAGGACATTGTGCGGTACAAGTGGTGGCGGACACCTTCCAGCTCGTGACCCTCGTCAGGGTAGATCTAGGATATAGGAAAAATAAATGAGCTACTGCTGAAACCAACCAGAGAGAAAAATATTAACGCATCGCATAAATATAATTTTTAAAAATGATATGAATGAAGTCGGCGCCAGTATATTCTGTCGCATGGATATGACATGAAAGAAAGAAAGAAAGAAAGAAAGAAAGAAAGAAAGAAAAGTTTTTTATTCAAAATAGAATTACAGGAATTACTTTTTTAACGTCAACAATTAAATCTACCACCACACCACATGACAATAGTAGACTCATACACTCTTGATTTTGTCATGGCATCGACTTCAATATAAAGCAATTCTCATCAGCTATTGAAATAGAGCCGATGACAAGCGTTCTTGCCAGCGCCAGCAAATTTTACTTCCTGTCGGAACAGTTACGCGTGGTTGGCAAGCACTTTCACCAGCGCCAACAGTTCTTATTAACAAACGGTTCCGGCCCACGTGGCCAGCCAGAGTTCTCACCAATACCAGCAGCCCTAACCCACTGTC
>LUGF01039732.1:37537-51359 GCA_001625245.1 Calycopis cecrops
TTGTGCACTGTAATGTGTCAGGACAATATTAGTTTTTGACATAATAATAATAATTAAGTTCAAAATGAACAAACTCATTGCTGGTTCTCGGTAATGCCATTATGAACTAAAGCATTGGTCATTGAGGTAAAAAGATGGTGAGGTTCGGTAGAGGACAGATAAAAGTTGATGATGAAAAAAATTAATATAACATTTACATTGATTAGAAAAACAAGATTGCGCTTAAGTCTCGACAAAGAGAAAGAAAACTCTGGTCCCGGCTGGATGATAGTAGTAGGGCTTCTTGGGATTCAAATAAAGAAACTAGCGGACGCCCGCAACTTCATTTACGTGAATTTGTTTTTTTACTACAATCGATTAAAAAGTAGCCTGAAGACTTCCTCGCTAAGTGGACTAACTAATACTAAAATAAATTTAATCGGACCAGTAGTTCTAGAGATTACCGCGCTCAAACTAACAAACAAACAAAAAAACAAACTCTTCAGCATTATATTATTAGTGTAGATGGGCGTCCATCAATCAGCAAATGATGATGTAGCATCCTTATAACAACCCAATTTATGTCTCGACGGTACTGGGTGGAGCTAAGCATAATTGGTATCGTATATCAAGAGATTAATTATGAATATTGTTATGAATTTATTAATAACTCTGGATCTCTCACAAATACGTGAGGCAGGGGAGGCAGGGTTTCTAAAACATATATTAACTTCGCAATTAATCAAAAGATAGTAAGTTTCAGGCAAATAGTTTCAAGAGTTATGGCCTTTATCATAAACTAACCACTAGATTTAGAACGTAATATTGTAAAGGCATTATTACTTAAGGACAGTCCTTCCCGTCATCAATATCATCATCAGCAGGAAAGCGTCCACGACTGGACATAGGCCGTCATTTGTTCTCAACTGTTGAATTATGTTTACCACTTCCACAGTCTTTGATTTCCAAAAAACCATGACTACAGGAAAATATCATTTTATAGTAAACGAGTTTTTGTAGTTTAATAGTAAAACAAGCATTTGAACTATTTTCATGACTACCAACGCATACAGACATCCGCATAGAGGTAATGCAGATGCGTTGCCTTTCTTCCTCCTCCCTCCTTTATTGGATATTTACACACAGTGACAGGACAGCTGTCACTGTATGCCGGTAAAAGCGAAAAGCGAGTTCTCCAGTCGTGCTGGCCCAATCAGGCTGCAGCGTGGCACTACCTCTTACTAAATTTTTATTCCTTACGTAAACAGAATATTCGTAAACAGTTTATACCGAGAAAGCACAAGTATAATATGCAAGTGTCAGCATGGCATTAACTCAACAAAAAGAATAATTATAATTCTCATCTCAATTGCGGCGGCCTTTTTTTTTTTGGTAACGCAGGGGAATGCCTTTACGCACGCTACCCAGGAGCCCAGGTGGCTCAACCGGGTACAGTGTCGGGCTCGACAACTGGGTTGCCTCTACCGACTAAACCCCTGCGGGTGCCTTCAGCCGCTATAATTGGAGGGCCCCAAATCTAAAAGCAACAGGGCGCGCTACCTTTAGCCTAGCCCACTGTACAGTGTACAAAACATAATATTCTACCCGTAGTGGACAAGTGCATGCACAGTAGGCACCGAACTGATGCGGACGGTTTAACGTACTCTTCGAGTCACGGCGGTGTAGGGGCCAGCTTCACGACGTATTTTTATTTGTAATCGAAAAAATTCAATAGTACTTTTTGGAACAATCCAGGGCTCTAACTATTACCTCACAATCTATGGCTAAACAAGCAACACAACTGCTGCTGTTATGAGAGAGAAGTCCAAACCCAAACGCCAATTTGTTGCCCTTGGTTAGCAGTAGTGGTACTACTTATAATAAAATGTATCTTCTTTGTTACTTTTGTATGCTTACCGTTCAAGCATACTGCGAACGCTGTTTACCTTCACTTATATCCGCCCTCGATATTATAATAAAATTATATTAAGGTATCTATTGAAGGTGCTCTGTATATTTTATATTGTGCGCTGTATAAGAGTCGATTCTGTCTCGAAAGCTAACGAACCGAGATATTGCCATAGAACCCTTTACATGCGCTCGTTTAACCAAGCGTAATATGCGCTATAAATATACATTAAATCGATACCTATAAACTAGATGGCTTACGTTGCATAATATTATACATTGTACGTACTAAAAACAAGAAAAACAAATGAAATTCCTTGTACTATTTTGGTTAGATTTTTTTTCTTTTTTATGGTGTAGGGGGGCAAACGTGGGCGAAATTGATTACTATCAACACCTATAGACATCCGCATAGAGGCTATACAGATGCGCTGCCCTTCTTTTTCCCACCTCCATGGGCCACCGTCTACTTACATACCGCACGAAACGTGACAGCACAGATGTCATTTTACGCCGGTATCATGTAAGCGAAGGGTACCTCCCCGGTCGTGCCGGCCCAATTCAGCTGCATGCAAGCCAAGATTTACAAGTCATTAATGCTAACTATAAGCATAAATATACCTAAATAAAGTAACTAGTTAAGGAATCTCGTTGTCAACACGTGAAACTAATTCCAATATGTAATTTAGATAATTAGAATCTTTAGAATCTTTCTTTATAACTAGAAAACTGAGGGAACAATAAAGGATTATTAATATTAACTATTTCTAAAACCACATCTTCGTATTTTCTGTCACTAATAGGTAAAAAGAAGTGTTCATAGTCATTTTGTCATTTATCAATTCAAAAACATCTAAACGAGACTAAAATAAAGTAATATATATCATGTATAAATGCAATTCACCAAATGTGCGCCAGTTCGGTAACACGAACATTAAGGAGCGTTTATCCTCGCCGAACACGGACGGTATAAATGTGCTGGATACTCTGAAATATTCCCCTTTATACCCAATTCAGCCTAGTCACTGGGGAGAAATACCTTGTGTCATTATTTATCTTCCCCCTTTTAGTCGTGAAAAATAAATGGAATTGCCCTCTCGTCTATGCTTGTTATCTTTTAAATACAACTAACTAGAGATGAAATTGTAATTGATTGTTACGTGATAGTGACATGTGTCATCTGGATGCCTAACTCTACTTTTTATATATGTACTAGCTTTTGTTTTATTTTATTTTATTTATTGCAAAAGGACACCAGCGGTGCATACGTTAACACATTCATTAAATAACTACTTACATTTTACAATTCTGACGTATGTACCTTTATAGGTGACACAACATTTTTTAATACAAGCAAGTCACTTTTATAAATGATGATATTATTTTTAAGTACTTATTAAATTAAATTATGCAATGCTAGAAAAAATAAGAAAGAATCAAAATGAAATAATAATTATAACATAAGATTAAATTAAATAGCTTAAATTGAATTAAAAAAAATAAAATTGTCGATATAGTGGTATATAGTGGTTTTCCGCGCGTCTTCGCTCGCATTCGTTAAAATAATTATTTTGACTTGAATAACGTCTTTAAAATTGCTTTATTAGGGAGATTCCGAGAATATTAGTTTGCATCTCTCTGCATTTAGTTAATCACTGAGTAATCTTGCCTTATTTTAATATTACTAATACAATCTTACCCTTCTTCCAATATTATTTTAGGTGGCGTAAGGTGTCTCGTACGGATGTGTTTCGGGTCTGCAATATCAGCTACAGTCAGCTTCACACTCGGGTTGTTGGTGCCTGGTTTCGGATACCTCACACTCATGATCTCCGGGTAAGTCTATAACAAGAATAATATAATCGGTATACAAAGTAATTCTAAAAGCAGCTTTCCAAGGCTAATTAAAGTATCCAGTGTATTCAATACCTAACTCCTAACTATTATATAACCTTTTTATAAATTTATTTCAGATCGGAGAGGATAAATTTACCGAAAGTCATAAGCAAACTTTTGTAAAAAAAAAAGACTTGGTAATTATTTAAACGTGCAGCAAGCGTTAGTATTTGTTGTATTGTCATTTAAACTATTCCTCTTCACTGATCTGGAGTAAAACTCAGCCCCTCATGTGCGCTACTTAATAACCATATACATCACTTTCAAGGCGGTACTTTTTTGGTTCGGTAGCTCCACTTCACTACGCCTTGCCAAATAGCAATATATGTATAACAGTAAATAGGAGAGAAAAAAAACTGCATCGCTCAGATCACAAAGGTGTTACTGCGTACAAAAAGGCGTGAAGCACCGTTTGATACGTCAGGCGCTACGACCGCTCGTCTATTGTTGCAAACATTTTGTTGCAAACAAACGCAACAAACAAAAGCGTGTCAAAACAATCGCATTCGAATTGTTTTGAGCGTGCACGACTTACTTGCGGCGTATTCGAATTTCTATTTATAGAAACAAAAAAAATACTGTATTTTTAGAGCTGTTTTCTTCTATCTGTAACAGTTGGACTTGAAATATACTAGTAGATCTATATTTATTCCAAATACATATTTTTATTCAAAGAAATGTTTTTTCGATTTTGGTTTGCCAGAAACGCTAAATAACACGCAACGTGTAAAATTGTAAGTAATAAATGTATTTCTATGCTTAATGAAGCGTAATGCTTTACGTTTAATAGGGCTTACGTCTCTTAGTCTCGTCTTCTTAAGGAGTAATCTCCAGCTGCGCTTCGGAGCTCACACATACACATTTTATTTGGTTATAATGTTACACTACATATTTCGGAACACACCTTGGCTGGATCATCCGTGTCCAGAGCAGCTCCGTACCACGGGTATTTTTGTTCGTGCACCAGAGAGTCGTTGAACGTCGCATACAATACCATGTGCCCATCTGCAGACATCCATAGTGCGGTGCGCGACTTAAGTATTTCAACTGAAAGAAAAAAGAGAGGTAAACCAATGGTTGATGATTTAGCTTCCATGGATCGTATTGATTCAAAGTGATATATTAATTGGTACTTTCAAGACCAGCGACTTTTCGCGTAATAAATGTAGGTCACATACATAGTTAGTTTTTTTTAATCATATTTACAGGCAGACATTTTTTGTATTCGCCTATAAGGGTCTAAAACTAATATCACTTTAGAAATTATAACTCCTACCTACATAAGTACACAAGGCAAGTGGCATTTACTACTGTCCGACATTTTCGGAATTCCTATAGAATCCTACTAATATTATAAATGTGAAAGTTTGTGTTTGTTTGTTTGTTTTACTCCTTCACGCAAAAACAGCTGAACCGATTTTCATGATATTTGGCACAGACAGAGAGTAACTTAGGATAACTTAGGATTTTATCCCGAAAAATATTCCTATGGGATGCCATGGGACGATTTTCTATTTTCCACGGGATCGAAATTTACGCGGGTGAAATCACGGGGAGCAGCTAGTATTTTGTATATTATTAACTGCGCTATGCGATCTCACCCGCGTGAAATTCGATTCCGTAGAAATATCGAGATGAAAAATAGATGTTGGCCGATTCTCAGACTTCCTTAAATACGAATAGACTATATTATACTCGCATACACTATATAATATTTGTTTATTGTATTGGTTAAAATTATATTAAATGTGTTCGTCTGGTTGGAAAATTGGATACGAATCCTAAACGAAATGTTGAAAAGCTATTTCTTTGTGCTTTGTGAAGTGATATAGCCGCTTTCGAAATAATATATTATCAATGTATCAATATACCATTGAGAGAAAGATAAGGGAAGTAATTTCGCTGAGAAATGTTCAGATCGTAAAAATAATATTGTGTAGCTTTAAAATAAGTCTTGGCGTGTCCCGACATTTTAATTGAAAGGTGAGATTGAAAGCGACAAGAAAAACAACTAACTAAAAAGAATAAAAAAATCTGCACCAGCTATTTAAAAGACACTATTGTTTCTTCGTTGAAGACATTCCTTTAGAATTTCCCCCGTAACACGGATAAAAATAAAAACGAAATGAGTTGGCGCCAAAAGCCTTCGCTAGAAACATTCTTAGTCACCTAGTCGCGAGAACAAGTCGAGTAACGAGAGACAAAGATCTACATCTATACAGCCTTTTGTACAGCTTGTCTACTGCATTCAATAAACAACAGAGAACCGACAAAATGCAAACAATGTCGCAAAGTTTTATGCTTTAAATGAGAAAGGCACTTTTCTAACAATACAATAATTTGTTAGCATGATGATGCCACCTTTTTTTTTGTTTTTGGTAACACCAGGGAATACCTTTACGTACGCTACGCAGGAGCCCGGGTGGTTCAACCAAATACTGTGTCGGGCTTGGCAATTGGGTTGCCCTTACCGACTAAGCCCCTGCGGGTGCTTTCAGCCGCTATATTTAGGGGGCCTTGGATCTACAAGCAACAGCCCTCCAGGGACTGACTGGCCTCAGTGAAAAGGCCGGACTTAAACTCCTCCTTGGAGACTGTCTGGCTGCCTTTGAACAGTCCCTACATAACGTTGGAACCGTGAAATGGGGTCAGGTTCTCATCGTGAGCCCTGGTCCCTATGCTCCAACGCCGCCATCTGCTGATTCAGAGGGACGGGTGGAGAACCACCCAGCTGAGCTGGTTTTTGTCTGGCCTCTCTCCCCAAGCCTGCCCGGTATGGGTAGCCTTGTGATCATAGAGGCACGCAAGCTCCCCACCACGAAAAGGCATCACCTTCGCGGGATGTCGATGGTACCTAATTATAGTTATCAAATCCTTCTAGTACTACATTATAAACGTGAATGTTTGTAGGTATGTTTTACTTCTTTCACCCACAAATACTGAAGGGGAAAAATTTGGCTCACATGTAGATTACAATACGGAAAAACATAAAAATAATTTTAAACCCAGAAAAGTGAAAAATGTTTCCCTTGGGATAAATTCACGCGGGTAAAACTTAGAGGAACTTGTAGAAGACGTTATGAACGTTTCCTACAAGTCCCTACCTCGGACGATTTGTGTACCCGTTCTATCCCACGATCCTCACGCTGGCTGGCGGGGGTCGTCATTCGTCAGAAGATCGAGCCAGACGAATCCCTTGACTGTAGAATAGTCTTAGCCTCGTAAGCGGGCCCGGCTTGTCACTGAGGTGATCATGTTGCCGATAGATCTGGGATCACGTCATCCTCGTAAGGCGGCTGAGGGCTAGAGCAAGGTTCTATAACTCTACTAGGGTGTGCTGAAAAAAGAGTCGGTGTCATGATTTTAGAACAGAGAGTGAAAAGACCATCGAGTAAGTCTGTTAGTAAAAATAAAGTAAAAAACGACATAGTGACAGATCAGAATAGTTTGAAGTAAATTAAATGTAGGCTATTATCGGCAGTGAGCTAATTAAGACTTTCAATTAAAGGCAACCTTACAGTAAAAGCAATTATTAACTAAGTATGCATAATGAGCCGTCTGCTCGTTTCATTCGTATACTGCAATAAAATTAAAAATGCAATTTACGGTTGTAAAATTTGTTCATAAATTGTATAGGTACATATCTTAAGCGATACAATGCAAATGACGACTGAATCCATATTTCATTAAAATCACTACACTACTCTAAACGACTTTTTCCTATATTTTGAGGGCCACAATACATATAGTAGCTGTGGATTAACCATTTTGTCACTCATCTGACCGTATTAATAAGGACTTTGTGATATTGTCGCTGTACGCGAATTCTCGCCACCATTAATCACTAGTATCACTAGTATGATCTGTATAAAAGGACAAACAGGTAATCAGCGACATTCGGTAATAAAGGCGCCCATTAATATCCTTACAGTAAATGGAGATGTATTGCTTTTTCAAATCATTTGCTATAATGGACCACACGATACGCAACGACATGTTCATGAAAAACACGCCTTTAGAGATAAATTTTTGTCTAAAATTTCTGATATAGGTATGTACTATGTATGTTCTGGTGATTAATAGAATCCCGTGGTAAGACTCTAACAACCAAGGATTATGCACGCGCATTAGCTCCGTAATACTTTTCCCGGACCATCTGGACCCTCATAAATCACACGAACGGCGAAAACTTTGCCATTACGTCGGTAATGTGCGAACGTCGCGACCGTGCACCATCGAGTTTGTTATAAGCAGCAGTGGCACTATCTTTAAGAAGTTAATGTTAATCTTAATGTGGACTTCATAAAACCTACCTTCATAATATAAACCTACTTCATAAAATACAACTTTATTAAATAAATATGAACAATGACGAAACGCCTATTCTTAAAACATTGATAATTATATGTTGGGATATTATTCTCGAAATTTAGAATTCGTTATGATCTAGATAAATGTAGAAGATAGGTAAGATAGGCCAGTTGTTATTAATAATCTCTAAGACCGAAGACGTCACATCATAGTTCCACTGCAGTGTTCACTCCGGGTGATGAACTGTGCCAATAACGTTTATATACAGGCTGATGTTTTGGCTTTAGTAATATTATTTTAAAATAATAAAAATTTAAGAGTAAAGGTAGATAGGCTAGTTCAGGACGCGGCCATGCACGAGTGCAGGAGATCGGCGGCGGCGACGAAAGCTCTTGATTTAACGGCTGTTCGATTGTGTAGAGTTGTCGATTGACTGTCGTAAAGTAGAGTCGTCATTGTATTGATTACAAGTGATAAGAGTTTATTAAAATTAACTGTTACTATCTACTTTACATAGTATAAAGATATGTAAAGAAACGAAAATAAGTCGGGAAATAGTAAGATAGGTGGGTAAGTACCTCGTGTTCGAAATATTAATGTCATTTTATAACTACATTTTTGAACTTGAAGAACTTTTTTGCTTAATTTGCCCTTTTTATTGTTGACGCAGGAGAATACCTTTACGTATGATAGATACCTAGGAGCCCGGGTGACCCCTAGACCTATGTCAGACTTGACACTTGGGAGTGCAATACCGACTAAATACCTGTGTGCCTTCAGTTGCTATAATTGGATCTACAGGCAACAGGATCCCTCCAGCGATAGGCTGACCTCGCCGAAAAGGCCAGATGTATCCTCCTTGGAGACTGTTCGGCCGCCTCTGCACAGTTTGTACAGCCATGTTGGAACCGTGCAATGGGGTCAGGTTCCCATCCTGACCCCAGGCAGTAGGGCCAGGAGTCCCAATCCACGCCGCCGTCTGCTGATCCAGAGGGGCGGGTGGAGTACTCTTCTATTAAGCTGCTCTTAGTATGGCCTCTTCCCTCAAACCTATTCGATATGGGTACAAACAGAAATAGAGATTCATTTAAGAAATAATTTAAAAATTCTTAATCATTTAATAAAATTACTAAAGTAAATCTAATAAGATATTTTAGGAACCTTCCGTCTTGTAATTGAGTCTAGTGAATTGAATGAATGGAAATTCTCACCACGTTTTCAGTTTGACGCGTGTCCGAATCTTAAAGACGTCGGGATAATCTGTATTCAAGTCGAGGCGTTGAATGGAAATAAAAAAGAAGACAAAATGACATAAACGTACGTCTAATAGTGTGGTGAAAACAGGGGTTTAAGGCTTGTTAACACAAATTTTACATTCCCATCTAGTTTAGTTTGCTTTTGTCAATCATTATATCATTGTTTTTATACTTTTACTACTACCTGTCAGTAGACACCCATAGACATCCGCATATTCTGACTAACTACTACTGATGCGCTAACTTTTCTTCCTCCACAGGTCGGGTAACTCACCGTCCTAAACAGGACAGCTGTCACTTTATGAGCATATTGGGCGAGCGAGACGTGCCTTCCCAGTCTTGCCAGGAAATTTTGAAACGGAAATATAAAAGTTGATAAAAAAACACTCTGTATGTTTAGTCGATGAGTGATCACGACGATCGTAACTCGACGACTCGGGGCACTCACGCGTATGTTTCAGGCACCTCAGACAAACATTTTAGATAATGTATATAGGCTGTATATGTAAAGACGTGAAGCTTACTCTTTCCAATTGTAAGAGACCAGTAAATTGCAAATACACATTCCAAATGCATTCTTTTAGAATATGTTTGTGTAGTAACCAAGCTCACCAGACTCGTTAAACTTGAGATAAGCTAGAGACTGAGCTGAATATGATAGGTGTGTGGCTGGTTACCGCCACAATTTATTTTTATCGATTTTAATATCACTACGTTTCTAAATATTTTTCACTTTAATAAAAAATAATGTTGCATAAAACTTATGCATTAATGTGATTTGTGTTTTGGTATTTCCCTACCGAATTTTCTTCAAGAAAAGAGCTTACTCATCTCTCAAAGTTCTGCAACGCATCTACGAGTATTGTGGATGTCTGTGGGTGTCGGTGTTTACTTACCATCACGTGACCCGATCAAATGAAAATAAAATGAAAAATGTAATGTTTGATGACAAAGATTACAATAGCAACAATCAAAGTCAAAATCAATTTTGTGTTATTATTAAAAAGCGAAAAATTGTGTACTTAAATTATTAAGTGGAACCGTTTCGAATTGAGCCTTTGGACTCAAAACAGCGAGATAAATGCATTGAAATTATTATGTGATTTCATCTAAGACTTTCTCGACCTCGTTTTCCCTATAAATTGATTTATTATTAATTGCCAGTGTAGAGTAGGGGCGGCTTTACGAGTCGCGAGTCAGTCGAATAATGAGAGCAATTACAGATATTGGAGGTAAAGTAGGTCACTAAATGCTATCGCAGTCAGGCCGCGGAGTGAATCCAGATTGAATATTGTTAATCTAGCTCGTAGGCTCTAAATTTGCTAATTGACTACTGAATTACGATTGTCGAAAGTGTAGCAAGTATATTAGTATTCAGTAGGAGGCAGTACTAAAGTATAGCAAATATATTAGAATTCAGTTTTCATTCAGTTCATTTTAGTATTTAGTATTAAGTATAAAAACTTGAATATGTTTCGGCAAGTTTAGTGTTAATACCGCTGTGTACAAGTGTTAAAAAGATAATCTTAGTGTTTGTACCATAACTTAATCAATTGATTGTGTCCTGTGGAAGAGCGGAGAATCCCACTACAGGTATTTATTTACTTAAAGGGTTTTTCTCCAAACATTGTATTAGGCATTTAAGTTTTGGTCAAAGAAATAAATAACTTATTATTAAAAATAACTTATTATTATTCAGTAGGAGGCAGTACTAAAGTATAGCAAGTATATTAGAATTCAGTAGGAGGCAGTACTAAAGTATAGCAAGTATATTAGTATTCAGTAGGAGGCAGTACTAAAGTATAGCAAGTATATTAGTATTCAGTAGGAGGCATTACTAAAGTATAGCAAGTATATTAGTATTCAGTAGGAGTCAGTACTAAAGTATAGCAAGTATAGTAGTATTCAGTAAAAGGCAATACTATGCCTAACCAGAGCAGCAATGTAGCATCGGGAGGTACCTCTCGTTCACATAACACCGTCTTAAAAGTGGTGGTTATGCTGAGACGTTTCTTGCGGTTTTAGTAGCCGGTGGCCCTTTAGTGCATGAGGTGCAAAAGGGGACCGCATATGTGGATGTTATTTGTCAGTACTCGGTATTTATTTACCAAGTGGCTCTGACTGCTCATTTGTCTCCGAATGAAGTTTCTTTTTTCTCAGTCGTAATGCGTATAATTGCTCTGATGGTTGTATGCAGCGCCGGATCTAGGCGAGGGCTCAGGGGGGCTGCACCTCGAGCTCCATAAGGATTACGGGCCTTTACGGTTTTTGTATACATAAAGGGCCTCCTTCTCAACTCTAAGGCAGCTCCCGCCACCTTGATCACCTATGCTATAAAGTATAAGATATCATCAAACACGTACCTTCATACAGCCAGTCGGGCACTCCGTTGTGTACGACCCCCGGGCGTCCGGAGTCCGTGACGCGGTAGCCGGTGGAGGAGCGCGGCGCGGGCCGGTAGTAGATGTCGTAGTCCTGGACCGTGATGAGGCCGTGGCCCTTCGGCGTCCACATCGCCAGCAGCAGCAGCGGCCCTTCGTTGATCACTCCGCCCCCCACCTCCACGGGGAGGGGGGTGAGAGGGTACGATTCCCTGGTGACAATAAGTGTAGATAGTTGAAGGACAATTCTGTCATTATCTAATTATGGAAATATATTGTTTAACAATATATTGTAACAAGGATTCCTCATTTACTACGGAATCCTAAAAAGCGACACCCATTGTATCACTTTTAAAGCGAATAAATTATTGATTTAATAAAAAAAAGTCAGTCTCAGTCAGGGTTTCTTAGGTGGGGCGACTATTTGGAATAAATTTAAGCTCGATTCGTCCAACTATTTAGAGTGAAATAGTCTTGGTCGACGCAGAGGCAGATGGAATGATGGTTAGCTTACAAGTATGATTTTTTCAAGGCATGAAGTAACACTCTTATCAGTAAAGGTCGTGAAGACAGCTACACCTTTTCAGGCCTTTCCGAGAAAAAGGTCTTGACAGACATACATACAGACGGACAGATAGACGGATAAAAGGTTTTTGTGACCCTAAAAGCGGAAAATACAAGACAATTACAGAATGGTAGCTTAGAGTTCAAACGCATTCTCTTTACCGTTATTTATCCTAACATCTCTGATTTAACACAAAAATGTAACTATCGAAAAAGAAATTGTAGGTCTATTTTTATCTTACTCCACATCCAATAAACATCCACGGTAAACACAATGGTTTAATACAGACTGAAATAGAACGATGTTTCTTATCTTCATCTGCCTTATTTTCGCAAGACAAAAATACCAAGGCCTTTAATGTTTTTCGTATAGGAATTGAGGTAGAAACTATAAACGATCATTCATTCATTATTATGTTGACATTATTATTTGATATAGGGGAAAACCAGTTTAATATTTTTTTAACATGTCAAATATAGTTTTGAATTATCAGAACTATAATTGACAGATTTGGCTACTGTCTGATATAGTTATTCGTTATTTTACTGTGACCTTTCGTTCGGACCGATCTCAAAAACCGCATAAAACTCAATACCGTTTTTCACACACGTGTACGACAAGGAAAAGGTCCCCGATCTTGCGAGCCGACTTGCAAAGCAGCATTATATTAAGTTTCCAATACCCTAATAAATTTGAGATATTATTACACACATTCAATAAATGTTACCGAGTCCATAATTAAAAATTTATAGGTCAACCGCCCAATACATTGTGTGTACTGTGCCCTTAAGTCATTAAATATTAAACCTATTTACAGCGTGGGCACTCATTGCGTGAGTACTCTAATCAAATAACCTTTTTGGATTATGGCCTGAATGAGGCCCCGTAAGCGCTGGAGAATAAACAGAGATTATGATGGAGAGGTTTTCTAATGGTTTTAATATTTTTAATTTTTTAGGTCGCGTTTATTTATATTTATTATTGGGTGAATATTCTTCGCTTGAACGGTGACTTGGCGGAACGCGTTTCATCCGGACCTCGTACATTCCCGGGTCCATCCGTCGGTACAAAGTAATTTATTGTTGCCAAATTCATCTAGAGTTATTCACAAATTGAGTCACTAGAATTTAATTTATTTTACTCTAAGGGTTCAAAACTCACCAAATGCTAAAAAATCGACAGAATACCCTTTTACATCTCAATATCTAGAAGTATAGTTTTAATTATTCTGGATAGTCATAAGAATTAGTCCACGGCTTTTATTGTTATTATTTCAATCGAAACTATTTGAATATAAAGGACAGAATAGAAGGTAATAATTTAAAATAAGGTAAAAATCCAATAGATAGCAGCTTTAATGAGAATTGCAACAAATATACTCTAATTACTATTGAATGAGAAATTCAGTTACGTAGTTGTTGTAGTTTTATGGAAGCTGTGTATTTTGAAGCTAAACAAAAGCTTTCTGGCTTCGATATACTAAAGTTTAAAGCTTTATTGAAACACTTTATCATAGATGTTAATAG
>LUGF01039732.1:78893-90163 GCA_001625245.1 Calycopis cecrops
GATTGGCCAGCTCGAAGTCCCGATCTCAATCCTATTGAGCATGTTTGGGACCTTCTCAAGTGACAAGTGAGATCAGTGCAGCCGGCTCCACAAACCATAACAGAGCTAAAGAATGCGATCACGGAGGAGTGGGAACGTATTCCGCAGGAAACCATAAGGGATATACTGGCCAGCATGCCCACGCGAATGCAAGCTGTGATTTCAGCAAGAGGGGGTCACACACCTTATTAATCTATCCAATATTTTAAAGTAAAACTTATTTTTTACAATTAAAATTAGTTTTTCATTTTTTACTTACAGGGCAGGTGAACTACCCCTGTTTTGATTTTTTACATTTTTCTTACCAATCCAGTCAAAACGTTACGTTAGATTTCAGAAAACGATTCCTTGGTGATTAATTTACGAAACCATAAAGGTATCACTACCTAAAATCACCAAATAACGTAATAATAATCACTTAATTGATTATTTGCTTAGGTGCCCGTTTTTTTTGCAAAGGAGTGTATATCAATGTGTCAAATGTATGGTAGTGTGTATAAAGTTTTATTTATTAAATTAAAGTACTTTATAAAAATTATTATTAAAATATTTTAGCGTCCTACACTTCTCTTACACGTAAACTATAAGTATGCTAAATTTCATACTCCTCCGTCCGCACAATTTTCATAAAAATGTTCCTAAAATTTTTGCTTAAAATTAAGGTACTAATTATCTTTCTAATCTATTGGACATACGCTTATTCACGATTGTTCCTTTCAACGGAATAAGAGATGTTGAGTATCTACACCAAATTGACACGAGCGCAGGAAAACTATTCTTCAAATGAGACAGAGGTCAATACTGTGAACGCGGACCGCCCGTCCCTATTTCAATTATCTTCTTAACCGATCCATTATTGGCCTTTTTGAAACAACTTAAACAATAAATATTTAATTGATAATTGATTAATTGTTAAAAGATAAGTTAACATAGTTTAAAATTCATAGATAAAATATTTGGGCTTTATATACTTTACATCAATATGTTTATTATGTACCTACTGCATTTAAAATTATGAATCCTTTACAAGGAACGATTGCTTTTTCTTTCACTTCAAAGTGTTTATTTTGTGCCATCTATTTTAAAAGGCATTAAGGTAATTGAGGGCATCAAATACGCAATTAAGCGTAGAAGGGCGTAGCAGGTCAAGCCACAGTAATATGGATTAATGTTTTCTATTTAAAAGCAGGTTAATTTTAATTTACATCTAAATTTAGAAAGGATTTGCCTTTTTAATAATAGCTACTCAACGATACCATCGTTTCAAATTATTTTTACAAATTGACGACATAATTTTTATCCGATTTTTTTTACATTTTAGTATTTTATTACAACGATAATTTAATACGACGATAAATTAAATTATATAACTATTATATTTAATCCATAATTATAGATTGCATTATATGCATGAACATAGAAAAAAAATATTTTATAGAGCAAAATGTTTTTTTTCTATGTTCGTGTTCACATATTATAACATACATATTATAAAAGTGACAAAACGGATAGTAAAAAATAACATAAAATAAGACTTAAAAAACACGTTCACAAATTAAATCCTACTAATATTATAAACGCGAAAGTTTGTATGTTTGTTTGCGTTTAAAAAAAATAAATTACGACAGCATAGCTGTCACTTGAGAAGACGACCGGCTGGCGCAGTAGCACAGATCTCGGATAAGCGAACTTAAATGTATATTAAATTTATAAAACACATCCTACAAATATTATAAATGCGAAAATTTGTATGTTTGTTTGTTTTTATTACTCCTTCTCGCAAAAACCGCAGAACCGATTTTCATATATCACACACATAGAGGGTAACTGGGATTAACACAGGATAGTTTTTATCCCTATAAATGTTCCTATGGGATGCCAGATGATTTTCTATTTTCCACGGGATTGAAATTTACCCGGGTGAAACCGCGGGGCGCAGCTAGTTAAAGAATAAAAGAAATGTATAAAATACAACACTTATAAAGGCAGCGTATTCCACAAAAAGGTAAGTCCTCGGCTTCTGCTAGGTAACCTAACACCGATTTTCAGACCCCAATAATTACGTAAAATTAAATACGTATTGGACTATTAATTATCTTAAACAATATATTTAAATGAAATTCGATTTTTCTTTATCCTTACTTCCAAGGAGGAATGAGAAGGAGAAAAACGGGTACGTAACTCACAACTTTCCCAGACTTTCTACAAACGCGACCCTCTGCCCAGCCGTCACTTGAAATACACAAGAACATTAAGGGTTCTATCAAGTGAGAGTCGGACACGCTGGTTCAAGAGATTGCTAACTTCAGTGTTCGCTAACAATACCTAGTTATTTGATTTGTTGCTTTCCAGCTGCGTCGAGCTGACACAAATAGTGAAGAGCCTTGTGCACACATTATATTGACCAGATACATACAAGGCTGTTTCTGTGACATTTGAAAATGAAAAAGTCCAACTTGGGTTGGACAATAAAAGGTTGCGTAAGAAGTAGAATGCATCTTTATACCGTTTTTGGTGAGGGATTTACGCGCCGTTGCCGGCTCAGATGGAGTCCAGTAGAAAATAGTAGTAAGAAGTAAAGTATGAAATTGTGCGATGGGAAGAATTACCATCCGGAGAGAATATCCTTATTCTGTTCGAAAACGATTCTCTTTCATAATTAGACGCAGTAAAGCGATCTTGTCGTATCTCGAAAAAATGCGAAACATTATACGTGAAAATGTCTGCGATTGTTCGTTTACCTCCTTATTCTATTAAAGAAAACCTATGAAATAAAATAAAAAAGTGACCTATTTCCATAAAATAAAATGACCTATAAAACTCAGAGCAAGTGATATATTGATGGAAGGTAATCAAATGTAAACAAAAAAAAAAAATGAAACACGATATACAGATAGAGTTATTGTCGTGGTGAATGCAGAAAGCCTCAAATCTGCCCCGCACGACCCGGACGTAAAATTTTATGTCACAATTTATTGTTTCCAGAATCTCGAGGCACATCTACAAAATGGTTACGAACAGATTTTCGGTTTCATCCAATGTTCTCCTTTTATTTTCCCGCTGTAACGACTCTATCGAAATATTATATCTACATCTTATTGTACAGGAGACTATTGCGCATTAAGCCACTAAAGCCAGTGCCAGTTATCCTGCAAGTAAAATCCTATTAATATTATAAACGCGAAAGTTTGTACGCATGGATGAATATATGGATGTTTGTTACTCTTTCACGTGAAAACTACTAAATGGATTTCAATAAAACTTTACAATAATATATGGGTACATCGGAATAAAACATAATCTATAATTTATCAATTTAAATAATACTGCAGTCGGTATCTCGACTTGAAATACACTACTGCAGGGTAAAGTAACGGGTTTATAATTCGGCCACATTTACACGTTACCATGAAAACATATTTTCTAGTAATGACAAGACACATCTGTCTGCTCAGCTAATATTATCAGAAATTTAACTTTGTCAGTGGCTACGTTGACAAAAGAATCATTCAGTAAACATTTTCAAGTAGACAAATTTTGACAGAGATTCATATTATGTAAGAATTTATATACTGTACTATATTTATATAAGAAACCAGACCGCGCTAATTATTTAGAGTATCGTAATATGAAAAGTTTACATACAATTTTCCGCTTTCAACTGCATCATAATGAAATAAGTTTGGAACCTTTGAAGACGTTTTTTTTCTACAATTGTCGAAAATTGAACATGGAGCTTAGGATAAATTAAACAATTAAGAAGAACAATGAAAGTCTAAGAATAATGCTCTGAAATATATTCGTATTTTGCAATGATATTCCTCATTTAAGTTCTTCACGCCTTTATTATGTGAGCAAGAGGCATTTACCTCTTACTAATAATATGAGTCGGGTAAATATTGCGAGTAGAATAGCAAAGAGGCACAAATGAGAAATCGGAACCTTTCAGTCACTACCGACGCACATAGGGATATTTGAACGATCTACGCTATATTATTTATGTATATTATGATTATAGTTTATAGAGTTCTAAAAATATAATTATTTTCGTTTTAGACCAAGAAGGTGATTCATAAAAAATATTATGTAAAATAATTTTGGCCGCGTAGATCAATCAAATACCTCTATGTGCGACGTCCATTACCATACGCTTATTCAGATGTTCCTTCCTTGCCCCATCTCCCCTATTGGGCCACCAGCTGTTAATAAACCGCACGAAACGCTATACTATAGCCATGTCTTTGTAAATGGTAAAATGTGAACGAGAGGTAGAGGTTATCTTGGCATCAACTTTTACTAATCAAGCTTTACATAAGTTATAGGTATATATATATATATATATTAGACGCATAATATGCAACTTATGCATTGTAACATAAATAGGCTGATAATAATGAAAAGAAAACGGATTAAAGAGAGAGAAGTAATAGTTTAATATAAGTGTTTCTGCAAGTAAAATATTATCATTAATTTAAAGTTGTCACGCGACTGCGAGAATAAAACAAACGACCCGAGGAAGATGGAGTGCGCGCACTTAATGAAACACCTCGCTGGGAAATATTCAGATACGTTGTGGCGTTCATATTTCAATAATTTCATATCGACAAGGCTTTTTTGAAAGGTTAGTTTTTAGAGGGAAATTCGATATTTATTGAACAATATTGGACCTTTTATCAATTACCCATCGGTAAAAATATTTGTTTCTTTCTTTTTAGGGTCCCGTATCTCAAGGAGAAAAAACGGAAACCTTATAGGATGACTTTGTTGTCCATCTGCTTGTACGTCTGGGCTCATAACTAGGTAATAAATGAATCAGGTAACCCACCTATGAATGGTCTACCAAAGCTACTTTTTTCAAACTAATCCTAAACTCTTTACCTCTAGAACCTCGCTGCGACGGCTATTTGTTTTCCTAAGAACTAGTTAAGTAAGATGAGTAATTAGATTTTATAATTCAACTAGCTTCCGCTCACAGCTTCGCCCGGGTGGATTTCCTACTTCAAAAATGGAGTATACATATAAATCTTCCTCTTGAATCACTCAAAAAAAACTCCAATAACGGCCACACAGACGGCAGAAAGCGACTTTGTTTTGTAATATGTAGTGATTATTCAATATATTTGATTGAAAAGTACAATTTATTAATAGGTAATATTTGATAATACTTAGAAAACAAGGGTCTACCGCAAATGAATAGTGTATGGAGAACGTCCAAAAAACAAGTGCTGTAAATTCATAAGTGTAATAAATGGATAATAACAGTTTACGCGTTATGAGCATATTATTGGATGTGTGATTTAGTGCCAATTACAGCTGGGGGCCGAGACGCTGTGAAACGGGAAACTTGTGCTTAATGAAATTGGTAGATATATTCATTTAGCACGCGACTTTTGTCGAATTTTTCAATAATAACGAATATATTTTTGATGGGACTGCGTAACGGGATTTTTGACGGGATTGTTAAAACGGATTAGAATTTTTTTTTTAATATAAAGAGGCAAACTAGAAATTATACCTCGGTGACAACCTACACCCATATATATCCACCTCAGGCTATGCAAAAGTTGCCATCCTTTCGCTTTGCCTCAAATAGAAGTACGAAAATCTACATATTGCACGAAACTCGTTACTTTTCGACAACATAGATACTTTAAGACTTCGTGTTGGCAAAAGGTATCTTTCAAGTGGAATTGCCCGTTTGGACTGCAATGCAACAATGTCTCTACTATCGCCACCCGCATACAATCTTTACGTTAGTGTATTGCGAATTGAAATGACAGGACATGTTATCGATGCTCGCTGAAGTTATACAGTCGATATACTCAGATACATTCGTGCCCTTTGAGATCTCAAGTGCAATCGAGTGCGAAATATCGTCGCTCCTATCATCATTGTACATACATCACTAGACACAAGTCGGTACTACTGCATATCACGATCATAATGTTTTATACTGTAACAGAAAATCTGGCCAAGTGCGATTCTATCACGTGGGTGCATCGCGGGTTCGTACGACGACGTATGACTACTAAAAACGTTGATACATTTACAATTGCATCAGTATGCACACATTTTTAATTAAATTAACTCCAAATCTAAATATCTCATCATCATCATCAGCCGGAGAACGTGCTCTGCTGGACACAGACCTCCTATCCAAATTTCTCGAGGTATTCTTTTTCAGTGATATAACTTTATCTGCATTGTAGAATATAACATCTTGCCTAAGTTTATAAATCTATGTTGGAAGAACCATTTAAGTTTTATTAACGTTCATACAGGTATGGTGATGTTTTAAGGTTTCTTTTTTACTTTTGCAGTTCGAAATTCAAATCTTTATGTTACGAAACATGCTCACACTGCGACTTAACAATTCACCTCTGAGTAGATGAGTGACATTCTCGGAAATTTAAAATGTAAACTTTAAAAATATATAATTACTTAATATAGTCATTATATACTGACTAGCCAACTCGTGCCCGCAAAATTGAGCTTTTTTTTTGACATGCAATTAATTATGTACTTTTTAGTACTGACATATACATTACAATCTCGAATAACATAAAAATATTTTTTATATTATAATATAAATATTCATGGGGGTAGATTTTAAGAGAATGAAACCATGAACCACAGTTACTAATGCAATATAGCCTGTTTTTTATGCTATAAGGGGGGCAAACGAGCAGGCGAAGCCAAGCCAGAAAACGCGACAGTCAGTCACTTCACGCCGGTCTCGTGTAAGCGGGGAGGTATCCCCGGTCGTGCCGGCCCAATTCGCCTGCATGCAAGCGTGCAGTGTGGCACTACCTCTTACGAAGTGTCAGTACTTAATAGTTTTTTGTTAGTGAAAGGCTATTATTTATTTATTAATTTATTTATTTATTCTTCATCATATCAGTATTTTGAAATTTACCCTCTACAAACACAAACTTAGGAATTCCAATCAGAAGTTTGAGTTATATAAATGAATTATATAAATATGAATATAAATCGTGAAAGTTTAAAACAATTTAGAAGTTTGAAAATATGAAAATATATAATTATCATGTATTTATCTAGTACCTAATCAGAACCACGTAGTCAGAATCGTACCTTACATTTTACGTGTAGAGGCGCCAATAATGTGATCAAGTGTAATGTGAAGAAAAACCTTTTGGATTATTTTATTTCAATTGAGAAATCTTTAAGCATTGTCTGGCTTTATTATATATTTAAACTGAGCAAAAATTTCTAAGAATTTATCTTAGAACAATTGTTAAAAGGAAAAGCGTGTCACGAGATTTAGGCTCGAAGGTTAATTTCAAGTGTTAAAGGCATTGAATGTTAAAATACTAAGGTCTATACGAGTTTGCTGGCTTACAATAAAGCCATGGATCAGTTCAACAGCGACCTCTTAGTGATAAGTGGCTAATAATTAATAAATATAACCGTTACGTTAGCGAGCTTTTTTATGTACTAAAAGTGGCCATACCGTTTCATGAAATACTTCGTTTAGACCACACTAGTTTCACAGATTACTCTGTGTGTCTCTTAAGTAGGTCTTAAGTGTCAAGAACCGATGACCTTGACCTGTGAAACCAATTTGTGGTTTATAAACCAGGTCCTATCAGGCTAACTGGAACTTTAATAAGAACATGGGAAAATTAAGTTTATTAAATTGCATCAAAACATTTATTATGTACCTACATTTAAAATTATGTAGCCTGCGGAATGAACCACTTCTTTTTCCTTCACTTGCAAGTCTTTATTTTCTGCTGTATTTTTCGAAAGGCGTTAAGGCAATATTGAGGATAATAATTACAGTTATTACACAATTATGTACAGTAGGGTGTAGCGGGTGCAGCCACTGTAATATGGATGAATGATTTGTATTTACAATTCTTTTTACAAGCAGGTTAAATTAGATCTAAATTGAGAAGCAACTTGCCTTTTTAATAAAAGTATAAAATCGTAATAGAAGTAAGAATGCGAAATAGTGTGATGGGATGAATCGCGTCTTGGCCTGTTGTTAAAAACGCAATTATCCATAAATGGTTTCACCGCCACGACAAGGCTTGTACCATGGTGGTGGGGCGCAAAATCCAACTGCTAATTTGTACCTAAGAACCTAAGAAATATAATAAAAATCACTGACCGATGCCTATAATATACAACGTCGTAAACCTATAAAAGTCGAAGCCAGCAATATATTGATGGAAGGTAATCAAATGTATCCTAACGAAGATGAAACACGATATACAGGTAGAGTTATTATCGCGGTGAATGTAGCCTCAAATCTGCCCCGCACGATCCGGACGTAAAATTTTATGTCACAGTTTATTGTTTTCAGAATCTCAACGCACATCTACAAAATGGCTACGAATAGATTTACGGTTCCATCCAATGTTCTCCTTTTATTTTCCCGTTGTAACGACTCCATCGATTATTATATCTACCCACATTTTTATAGTACGATTATAGATTATTATTGGACAAGGGACTAAACGCTCACGCTTCTGAGCTCGAAGGTGTACACAACCTGACCACAACCTGTGTATCATCGGGCTGTGTACATCTTCGAGTTTTCTTCTTTTACACAATCCCTTTATTTCCATTGCGGTCCGCTTATATCGACATTAGGTCAGGATAAGAATATTTTAATTCGTAATCGATACATTTAATAACTTTGTCTATATCAAATAGTAGTTAGTGGTAATTGGCACTACGGAGGTTAAATGTATATTTCTTCAGAGTTTATTTATGTATGGAGAATCCATGACTTTATAAACCACTTTTACATTTCTAAATTTGTCCCAGTAAACCCAAAAAAGAAGAGCTTTTCTTCTTACTATTTAACATTCCTTTCACCGTCTTTAGACTTTTTCCACCCACTGTTTAACATAAATTATGCAAACATTTATGTCACATTTTACTTGAATTAAAGAATTTATTTTCTTTAAGTAACCCTTACAAGGTTACTTAAAGAAAAACCCTTACAGGGTTACAAATAAACATCAAGTTTTTTCCTCGATGTCGTTTCGACAGACACTTATACCATAAAATCGTTTTACTAAAATAAGGAAGATGCATATGTTTCAACTAAAACTACATCTGAAAGCACTGAAGACACTTATACCTATAGGAAGGTATTTTGTTCTTTATTAAGTACTCCAATGTTTTCGAACAAAAGTGCTTAATACGTTTTCAGCACACAAAAGAATCTAGCCTTGTCTCGCTGATACGAATGGCTACTTGTTTTTATTAAATTGTCTATCTTCATTCTCCTGCTTCATTTGCATAGTTATTGTTTCGCGGCCAGTCTACAGGCTGTGTGAGACCTGAATACTTTATTATCATAGCAAATTTGAATAAGTATTGTTATACAATGATTGATTAGTATTTTTGTTATATTTTTTTATTATATTATATAGCAATCGAAAATCGGGAACTTTTTCATAACAAAGATGATTAATTGTCTTTGATTTAAATCAGGTAACTTAGTGCATGGTTTAAGTTTCGTCAAAATCATTTTTTTAGAGCTACGACTTATACAAAAATAAACGCATTCCATACCTCAAATTATCTATTAATCTTTTTCTTTGCAATTTACTGCCAATACAAGTTGATATATTTTTAAATTGCTAAAAATAAGTATCACATAGCCAGAATTAAAAACAATTGTTAATAGCTTGTTACTTTCCCACAAATATTTCATTATTTGTTGCTAGAATATTTTATGTACCAAGCTCATCTCAATATTATGTTTGTATGTATAATTGTATACGTCGATCTCGTGAGAACAAGCATCAACAAGATACTGAGGTCGATATCGTGAACGTGAATCGCCCGTCCCTATTTCAATTTCTTCTTAACTGATCCATAACTGGCCTTTTTGAAACAATTTGAACAATAACAATTTAATTGATAAATGATTAATTGATGAAAGATAAGTTATTAAAGTTTAATATTCATAGACCGGTTTTGCACTTCATTTACTTTTCATCAATACATTTATTATGTCACTACAAGATAAAGATCACTTGAGATTTAAAATTATGGACCCTTCGAAATGAACGAATTCTTTTTCTGTAATGTGAAAGTGTTTATTTTGTGCCGTCTATTTTTGAAGGAAATTTAAGGCATTAAATACCCAATTAAGGGTAGAAGGGCGTAGCGGGTCAAACCTCGGTAATATGGATTAATGATGTCTATTTGGAAACAGGTTAATTTTATTTAGATTTAAATTTAGAATTGCCTTACCTTTTTAATAATAGCCACAAAGATAACATCGTTTTGTAATTCATATCAAATTAGTTTTATTATTTGAAAATATATACACTTTATCTGCAAAATAAGATTTTTTATGAACTTGTTACAGTAAGTAGCCGAATGTCTTAGATGAGTGAAAATAATAACTCAATATTCCGTTATAAGATTTAGCTACAAAATTAAACTAAACTTTAATATTTACTGGCGTCAGTTATTTCCTTTAAGTTTAAGATAAAGCGTCTACCTTCCCCAGCCAACACGAAAGTTAGCTTTGTGATTGCCAATTTCTGCTTGAGTGACATTGAACAACGTTTTTGTTCAAATGCTATTAAATATAGGATTTACGTTATTTGTTTTATAAAGTACTTAATCTATTTTATCTATATATTATTATTTTGGAACCCTGAACTTGTTGAAAGCGAATCAAAATTTTTTGTTTTTTAAACCCAACATTTTCACTTGAATTTACTATATAATCTTCTTATATATTAATAGCGGAAGCCGATTTTTGTCCTGGACTTTTTGGCCGAACCACACAACGTAAAATTATGGTTAAGGTGTCAAATTAAAGGTCTCGGCGTGATTGTGTGCCAAAAATTATTCAGATTTCTTAATTGCAAAATAGAAATAAAGTATGTACAATTTTAAATATTTGTTTTTATCATTGACAATTTTTGACAATTGACAATGACATATGACAATTTTTTTTTTATTAAATGGTATTGGAATGACATATGACAACTGTAAATATTTTTTTATATTATATTTTTTATATTTTTTTTTTTTAATTTTAGTCCAGTGGAAAGTAGTTTAGTAATGATCTAAGGTAGCAGCCCATCAGCTGATTTGCGAAATAAAACTGACGTTTTATTTTTTCAGGTCATATTCAGTAATATTTTAATAATTTATATTCAACAACTTATAATTATAATTAAATATAATTTTATGGTCGAATTTCGACCACTGGGCGGCCACTAGTT
>LUGF01039732.1:111283-122259 GCA_001625245.1 Calycopis cecrops
AAGTTCAACTGACGTGTTCAAATAATCAGGGTCTATTCCTCACATATGACATCGATAAAAGTTTGTACCTAAATATTGCCGCGTGGAAAGTATTTCTAAGCAGTATCTGCCACTATTTTATAAATATTCTCTTTTTTAATATTTATATAATTATGTTTATCTCTCTTGTATGGTATTTTTTTGGTATTTAAAATTTATATATTCATTATTTTGTGTGTAAGTAGCCAGTCGCCCACTCAAGGAAAAGGGTGATCGAGAGCAAGTCATCTGTATAACCTCTATGCGGATGTCTGTGGGCGTCGGTAGTAGTGAAAATGGCAGCGATTGCTTATTCGTCCCTTACCTATACCATAAAAGAAAGTATGTCCCTAAACACGCTAGCATGGTTCTAACGAAATGCACCATAGCGTCACCTCCTAAATAACCTTTCAGTACGAATAAAAACGATAAAAACATGGACGATCACGGCACAGACTATACACCAACTCCAAGTCACACAGAGAGCCATGGAGCGCGCTATTCTCGGTATCTCCATCCGAGACAAAATCCGTAATACGGTCATCAGGAGCCGCACTAAAGTCACCGACATAACTAACGTCATCACGCGTAAAAAGTGGGAATGGGCTGGCCACGTTGCAAGACGGAACGATGGGAGATGGAGCACTAAGGTGTAGGAATGGAGACCCCGCACCGGCCACAGAAACCTGGGCCGACAAATGACGAGGTGGGCCGACGATATCATAAAGACCGCCGGTAAAAGATGGATGACAATGGCAAGGGATCGTCAAAAATGGCGTGAAATGAAGGAGACCTTCACTCAGCAGTGGGTGGCTATAGGTTAAAGAAGAAGAAGAAGAAGACGGATAAAAAGTTCAACGACAATTTCCCAGTTTACCGCATTGTAACATTTACCGCAGTAGTTTAGTTTCATGCACGAGGGAAATCCATAAACAAATATTAAAACTTTGTAATAACGTGCAAGTAAAAATGTTCCACAATAAACATAATCCATTACGGGCTGTGTTTCGCTGCCGAACAAAAGAACGCCGCGGAGCCCCGCGAGGCACGATATTAATCACAATTATCCGATGTTTCGCTTTCCTTGGTTACCGCTACCTTTGAATAATTTAGTAGCTGTGTATAGAGAATAATAAGTTTCAGTATTTTATGGCTACACTATGTGCGTCCCGTTTTATCCACGTAAATTTAGATTCCTTGGAAATACATGTATAAAAACTTGAATTATGCTTTACGACTTATTCTCATATATGCCGTACCAGCGGCTGCGAAAATTTCGATCCCTTGGAAAATATAAAATCATCTCATGGCATCCTCTAGGAATTTTTTTTCAAGATAAGAACTATCCTTATTATTAATCCAAGTTACCCTCTATGTGTGTGCCAAATTTCATGAAAATCGGTTCAGCAGTTTTTGCGTGAAGGAGATACAAACAAACTTATGTATAAACTTTAGCATTTATAATATTAGTAGGAATATACACAGAAAGTTGCATAAAAATTGTTGATGCGTTTCGGTGGAGTTCAATTACGAAATTCTGTGTTGCTCATAGTGAAACTCAAGGCAAACAATTTGTAATACTTTATTTACCTTAGTGTTATTTTTACACTTGTTATTTACTCTGTAATGGTCTCAATATCGATCTCCGAATGAACTTAAAGACATTTTCGATTAACTAACTTTAACTAGATGAGATGGATTGCCATTTGAATTTCCGGCAACTTAATAGGTCAATCAGTAACTACAGAGTCGATCGACTCAAGTTGCGACCATTTGATGTGATATAGGCTATTATAAAATGGCGAAGTGAATGGTATAATCTAGGAAATTTAGACCAGTCGTAGACAAATATTACCTATAATAATTAAAGCTTATAGACTTTAAACCTAATAGAGGCTAATGGTACCTCTCGACTAATGCCACAGCATTATCAAGTTTGTCGTCAAATTGTAGTTGACCCTAATCATGGCAATTGTGTCAAGTTTTCGGGTAATGGATAATGACTAGGGAATAATTAACCACAAGAACCAACGGGCTGCTTCAATGTAACCTTCTAGAGATCGTTAAAATATTCATAATATCATAGTTCATTCAAAGTGAATTTAAATGTTTAATTATTGATAATGGCAACGCTAAAACATTTTTGGAATAACCAAGCGGAATTGGGTTTTTGAAATCATCGTTGTCACATTGGACATATGATCCTCTTGTATTCATATCCATACCGAGTGGTTTACCGTAAGACATTATCTATTCTATTAGTAAACAGGTATATTAATTCCGATATTATTCAGAATTAGTTTCGATGAGGGTCATAACAAAATATACTAGATATCTGTAAGAAAATATATGCATTTTTCGGGTCAGCTAAGAAATATTTCAGAATATTTGTTCGACAATATGGAATCCCTAGTGGTGCTTACGTACAGCGAAGGGTGTGGATTATCTCATTTGGTTCACGTATTTACGGGACGCACTCATCGGCTCAAGAGCTTTCATGGACTAGGGAATAAGGAATTAATAGAAGAGCACTTGAGAGTAATTGTGAGAATTCGTATACTTATTGTCAGCACGTTAGTATTGAGTGATATAAGGACCGCTTTTAATATTCTAGCGTAACGCTAAACAAGTGTAAAATATGATCCGACGATAAGCGAGTCTATTTTTTGATTGCCTTGAAGTTCTTCAAGAGGTTGCAAGCGTCAGTGTTCGACTTGAAAGTCATCTTGACCATTCCACGCATTCGCGAGAAAATATTCATGTCAGTTGTACAGACGGACAACAAAGTGTCCTGTAACTTTTTGCTTTTGAGATACGGAACTCTAAAAATAAGAATTGAAATATTAAGCTTTTTTATAAATTCTCATAATTGTGGTTTAAAGTATCGAGAACATCCAATCAGTTACTCAAGGTCGATGATAAAATCTCCTAGCCTTTTATTTGATCTCATTTCAAGTGTTGGATGAAACGCAATATTATCTTGAGACTCGCGTCGAGGCTCCCCTAGTGGCCACTTGTGGTGCTAACCGCTTCATCTTAACAAGTGTCACCTTACACTACACATACATTGTAATGTAATACATGTATACATTGTAATTGTACGCAATGTAAACGGATAGGGTACTTTGGTATTGTTAAGTGTGTGTGTGCGTCAAGTATTGAGGAAATTGAAACGGGCGTCCAAATGCAATAACCATACTTTGGTGACGTAGAACAATGGTATTTCACCAATAACCAACACTTTTTATAATATCGCGAATGTTATATAACGAGCAGTCAGGGCCATTTTCATGGCTATCGACGCGCACAGACAACCGCGTACAGGTTGTACAGATGCGTTATGCTCCTGCCCAACCTCCTCTCCAGAGGCCTGCGGATACTTACACAGCTGTTAGCTTACACCGTTCGAGAGGTACCTCCCCAGACGATCCGGCACAATCGCGCTGAAAGGCTACGTGGCACTACCTCTTAAACAAATCACTTTATTTTGATTAAAATTTCATCAACTAGACTCATATTGGTGCGTTGTTATTAGATAGTAGAGGAGTTAGCCAAACCAGGGCCCCTAAATGTAAATCTGCTATCACCAGTCTCGAAACCCTAGTTTCGCCCACAGCTTCGAATTGTTTATAGCAATTGATGCCATAAATAAATCGGAGAAGAAAATACGACATATAACTATAATACGACACACTATTAGTTAATAATAATCTCTATAAATTTTCGTATCACAATGCTATAAAAACAATATATCTATTTTTCATATACTGTGGTTACTTTACGGGTTTTAACTCGATAAGACACTTATGACGTGACAACAGCTGGTGCAATCCAGTCGAAACGTCGAACAAAGGAATATGTTTTGACTAGTACCTTTAATAAGAGTCATATCGTGTTGAAACCCGTAGAATAACCACAATATGTCGATGTCGAATATGTCTGAATATGAATGATATGCGAAAGTCTCGATACTTCTACGGGATCGAAATTACGCCGGCGAAACCGTACAGCGTGCAGCGCAGCTAATTTTATATAAATTAATGTTAGAAAATCATCAAGTTATCTGTAAATTTTAAATTTTATACTGAAGTTTCTTTATCTTATAATTTACGATATTATTCTCTTGGCAAGTAAAAACAAACTACACAACAAAAGATTAGCGAATGGATCCATCTGTTCACGAGTGAAGACATGATCAAAGGAAATAGGAATTCATTTTAAACAGATTACTAACTCAAAGTCCAAAAATAAGATTTGTGTTACCCACCGTAATCTTGTTTAAAAGCTTTTATTATAATAAAGAAAGTATATACAGATACTATTATAGATAAAGATGTAGCACAAACAGTAACTGGAGATGAATTCAGAAAAAAGAAGGCTGTATGTAGTAACGTGGCTTTACGGCTATAGGAAGCGTTCATATCAGTGTTGACAAACATTTCCAGCGCTCGTGAAAACATCCTGGTCATAGTGCTACATAGAGTTAAGAAACTGTTAGACACCGCATACTTTTTAAATAGCCATTCTTTTGGAATAAAATTATTTCACATATGGTATCAGCAAATTTTTAAAACTATTTAGCTATAAAAATGAAATTGTTTTCATTCACCATTGAAATATTACTTTAATTTTTTACGTATTTAAGTTTCCCAAAAAGCCTAAATTGACATCATATGTCAAATAAATTATAGCGTCAGTTGTTTCATTTTATTTTTAATAATACAAAACAATGAAAGCGAGTCCTTTAAGTGATATTCAGAGTTTACAAGTACCTACTTTCAGGAAAAAATTAAATACATTTATTTTCTACTAGTGTCTACAACTCTATTCATACAACAATCTAATTCTTAAAACGTCAAAAATTGATTATATATCCATACTGCCAGCTCGCGGAACTAACAGGAAAGTCGGCGAAATCAGTAAAAAATTGCAAGACATAAAATTCCATGCCAGGTCTATAGTAGTACGAGCTCTATATAGTCGATCTCCTCAAATTCGATATGATCGCCCTACACTAGTACAGAAGCCGTTACTAAACAAAGATGCGGCGCATTATTGGTTGCCTATTGCTATTAACTGTTATAGTAAACACATTAGGAAAGGGGGAAACCGAAGAAGACGCCACAGAACAAGGTTAGTCTATGTTGCTTTATGGATTTTTAGACTTTATCTTACAAATATATAAAATTTTCGTATACGTTATTTATGTGTGTGATCTAACTCCGCTGGTGCGGCCGAAACGATTTTTATGATTTTTTTAGTATTCGCAAAGTATAAGAATCAGAAAATACATTAAATATATTTTTTATTCCGATATTTTCAAATACATATAAGCATTTTGATATTTAGATTATAATATTAAGTGAAGTTAAACATACATGAAAGTAAACTTACATAAACTTTAGCTTTAAAAGCTCTGTATCTACTTGCTGATTGAATAAAAATATTGACATGACGTACAATTTTCTTGAGGTTAATATTTTTATCTATTTCTAGTCCAATTTTCAGCCCGTCGCTTAGACCAGATGTAGGATACATTAGGGCAATGAAAATTAATTAAAAATATTTATATAACTTCAAATTCTACAGTGTGGCTTGAACCAAATTTGACAATATATTATAGATATTTTGTGTACGGAAATATAACAAATATAACATAACAATATTTTTGGTTTATTTTTTTTCGTTAAAAGAGCTTTCTAATAAATCTAAATCGTATCCGGAAATACTGTGCAATCTACATGTCTAGGTATACAGTATTAAATATTTATGCTGCGGATCATATCAGGCAGGCGGAATCATATCTCGACATTAATTTCTCATTTAAAACCTATCTGCATGAAAGGAAATGGTGTTGGTGGATATACAGGGTTATTTTTTGGTCAACGGCCAAATTTTCGGATTTGGTTCAGAATCAATAATACATTCGATTTATGAAATAAAAATATTGAAAAAAATAATTAGATACAATTACTTTGTCTCATGTTGTAAAACATATTTCTAGGTCATCACGTGCATATTCGCGACTCACGGTAGACCGACGTCACTGACCTTGAAGTCGATAAATTTCGTGTAAGAACAACAATTCAATGTATTTTTAAGGACCATTTCAAATCGATTTTTATTTAATAAAATAAAATATTACAATTAGACGATAAAATTTAAAACACACTCTTGGAATGATGTCTACTTCCTTATTTTATAACTTGGCCGGTGACCAAAAAATAACCCTGTATAGTTTATTGTTACACTTTAGGATTTCCACAAGTGATTTTTAGGAGTTTAAGGAGGCAAAGAGGCACTTAGAATGATATGGTTACTTATACGTATACCGCCGACGTATGCTTGCTGTAGACATTGTTTGCCTTCCTTCACTATTTACCTTCATGCATTGGGCACCAAAAACTTTTTATCTTCAAGCCGCACGAAACGTGAACTCTCTCTCTCTCTCTCGCCCAACTTTCACTTGTGGGCAGGATCATGGGAGCGATGGTGATTCCCGGTCGTGGCTCAATTCGGCTAAAATGCAGCATGTAGCTCTTAAAGACTACCAGCTTCTCATGGAGCTCGCTACACAGCTATGCTGCTGCGGCGACTGGGTATCCATGAGGATTACCCACTTAAAAAAACAGCTATACAAGAGGTGGATTATATTTAATTCGTCATAATATTAACCAGAGTCTAAGTGAGGTCAAATTTTGGTTTTATGGTTACAGCCAGCACTTCATCTCCATAGTCCGTATTGTGTTAGCGAGAGATATTTAGGTACTCGATGGTACAGGAACCTTGTACATGTAATTACAGCAGCTCACTAGGGTTTAGTCGCTGTTTGAACCGTGTGATTCGATTAACCTTGCTTACATTTGCTGCTTGAACACGTTTACTTGTGTCAGTTGTCTGATCTGTCCATACAATCAGCCCGTGTCTGTTGTTTATTGTCATACATATGATTTATCTAGCAGTGTCCCGCGGTTTCACCCGCGTTTGATTTCTAAGAAATCCATATAAACTTCAACACCCTATTTCACCCCCTTTCTTAGGGGATGCCTACGTCGTAACATCTACCTGGATGCCAAATTTCAGCTTGATCCGTCTAGTGGTTTGGGCTGTGTGTTGATAGCTGGCTATGTCACGTTTGAGTTTTATATATACAGATATAGTTTATGGACATGAACGTTACGATATTAAAAAGGATTTATTGCATTCTTGTAAATCTGTTGTTGCAGTTGGTGTGCCTATCGCTTATAATCAGACGGATACCCTTATTGGTAATTACAAATTAAAATTGACATTTCATAATCCACATTAAAATCAAATTATTAACTCATATTCATTTGTCAATTTCGGTTTATATATTATATTATAACTTCAACTTTAATTAATAATAACAATCTGTATCATTAACATCATCTGTATTATTATTATATCATTATAATTGTGTATATATAAATACACCTAGTATTCTAAGTGTTATTTTATATTGTTTTCTCATAAATTTGTTTTGTGGTTGACTCTTATATTATTGTTGTCATATAAATGTTTTCTTTCTTTTTTATTCACTTTATTAATACACATAGGTTTACCTATATATTAATATCAATACGTTAATGGCATTTTGTCATTATTTAGGTGATTCGCTTAGAGATTCAATTAAATTGTAATAACATATTTTTACTAAGTAGTATTTTAATTTGTCTAACAATTTAATATTGTTTAACAATTAGAGTTCTGTAATTATCTTATTGTGTTTAAGTAACGTGGTATCCCTATACCTTAATATTTAGGGTGTAATACAATACTCTTTTTCGCATAGCTGCGGTTTTAGCGCGTTTAGTTTTGTCATTATATATTCGTATTAAAAATTCACACAATATGTTGTCAATAATGAATAACAAAAATTCACCATATCTCTTTCAATTATTTGATGTCCTTTGAAATTAATAATGAGCTGATTTTCTTTACATGTCCCTCGTTTTAAAATCATTATTATCATTTTGTCAATATTTAACTTTTAATTATTTGTTGTCAACATTTACATTTGGACATTATAATGTTACACGCAATAGCGAGTTATAGTGTCGGTAAAAATGAGAATTTTGATTTGGATACATTATATTCATTTAATTTTTATAATCAATGAGTAGTATTGCTCTAAAATATTATAATTTTGAAAGTTTAATTGTGAATTTTCAACTATTATATATAATAAATAATATTTAAATAATTTACTGTAGCCCAAATATTTTATATAATAACATATTAAAATTCGTTACAAATATTTATAATATTGTTTAATATTTTTTAGTTTAAAGTTTTGTGCTATTCAAATATTGCAGCCATGAAAAAGAATTTTATCATGTATGTAATGACCGAATGCATTTAACGTATTATAACTATATTGTAGTGTCTTTTATGCTATTTACTACACTAACATTTCCATTCTCTTTTTCAAAAGCGTTTGACTTGGTATTCGGACGCAATCAATCTTTTCGAAGGCCTCATTCTTTCATTCGCAAAATATGTTTTTTAAATTTCCTTATTACACTATGAGTTTTTTTCTTGTTTTTACTTACTTTTGATTCATAATATTTCTGCTTACGTTCTGTTTAATTTTTGTATTTTTAATAGCATTGTGTTGATACACAATACTATGAAAAAATACAGAAATTACACTTATGGTCGCTATATTTTGGAAGTTATTATAGATACGTTATTTTATATTTGTTTTGTTTAAAAATGATGTAGGTATTTAACTCGTACTCCTGCTCCTGCCCACAGCTCCTGCAAGTGATTTCAACGAAAGGGTGGACTTCGAAGATGAATCCAGAGATTCAGGTTTGCCTTTTTCCCTTTATAGATTTTTACACTTATATATCTTATATATATAAAAAATAGGATCACGGTGTTTGAGATCGAACTCTGCAAAAGCGACTCAAGGGATTTTTATAAGATTTTCTGTTGGTGTTCGCTAGGTATCAAAAAAGATTGAAAATATTTCCACTTTTTATTCTGATATTTTCAAACGTACTTTGTAAAACTACGAACCGCAGATATTTTTTATAAGATAAATGGCAGACGGACAGATGTTAGATGGTGGTGGTAGGTGCTAGAAACAACCGAACATGAATAGTCACAAAACCCGAGGTTTTGCTGATGCCGGTCAATGAAATTAAAGTAGGTTCTTTTCTCGAAGTACCCCAGGTCGTTTTGTTTCGAAAATACCAACAGTAACAGCTGCTACAACGATGCTATTGTGGATGATCAGACACAAAAGCACACGATAATGTCCTAAAGTGGATTTCCGCCGCTGGTATTAACCTGAACAACTCCTTGGAAACCCAATCGGGAGGATGTTGTAGTTACGGTGATAGACGCAAAGCAAGCCTACATCTCTCCGTAGAGCCAGACACTCAAGCCGTTCAGAAATAATTTGGTTGTCAACGATTCGAGTTGATTTTTAGAAATATTCGATAGAATAACTAAACTTATATAAAAAGTAAATTTTTACACGCTTTTTTTTTACACGTTTTACTTCAGGCAATATATTTAATATTTACCTTTATCTCGTGTTATTGCCACTTCGGCTGTCCGCTACATTACGATAACATAAAACTATTTTAGCGGATTTTATGTTTCACATTTTACAATGTCGACTTTTCAGAAGTTTTGAAGCACCGTCAATATTTCACAGGAGCACGTCATTGCACATCGGAACAAACTTGTGTCTGAGGTCGAGTCTTTGTTAACTAAATTTAGTCCAATTTAACCCTAATAAGACTCAAGTTTGCGCGTTCACCGCAAAAAAGACCCCCTTCGTCGTTTCTCCTCGTTTTTAGAACACGCCCCTAAAGAATACAGCTAGCATTGGAATACTTGGCGTCGACATATCGAGCGATGTTCAGTTCCGCGGTCATTTAGAGGCGAAAGCTAAATTAGCATCGCAAAAGCTTGGTGTGCTGAGTAGGGCGAATGCATACTTCACGCCGGCCCACCGTATGAAATTATATAAAGCCCAGGTTAGACCCCACATGGAGTACTGTTGTCATCTTTGGGCAGGCGCACCTCAATACCAGCTTATACCATTTGACCGCATCCAACGCCGCGCAACTCGATTTGTCGACAACCAAGTTCTTTCCAGCAAGCTTGATACACTTGCCATACGGAGAGATGTTAGTTCGCTGTGCATCTTTTACCGTATTTTCTATGGGGAGTGTTCCGAGGAATTATTACTGACTACTACCTGCAGCTGAATTTCACTATCGAACTTCGCGTCTAAATTCAAATTTCCACCGGCACCATCTTGATGTTCCGAAGTCCACCACTGTGCGCTTTAAACGCAACTTCATCCCGCGCACTACTTCTTTGTGGAATCAGCTGCCGCCCTCGGTATTTCCGGACCAATATGACTTAGGGATCTTCAAGAAAAGAGCCTACTCTCATCTTAAAGGCCGGCAACGCAACTGCAAAACCCCTGGTGTTGCAGATGTCTGTGGGCGTCGGAAAACACCATCATCTCGGTGACCCGACTGCTCGTTTGCCCCTGTACTATAAAAAAAACCACGTTACTGATGGACTGAGATGTACTGATGTCACAAGTTATTAAATATTTATTTGTTCCGGTTGACTAAGTAACTGTAATATAGTCACGTCCGGTACTTCATGTTGTGGAGAATGTGGACCGATGCGTCTACATTACCATAACGACCCGCCCTGAAACAAAACATATAACTACAGCAACTCACTACGGTTTAGTCGTTGCTTGAACCATGTGATTAGATTATCCTTGCTTACATTTCCTGCTTGTCAGAACACCTTGTGTCAGTTGTATGTATACAATCTGTTATGTGTATACAATCTGTCTATATTTGTTGTTTATTGTCTTAATGATTCTAAAGGATATCTAGACAGTTTTATAGAAAATGCTCTTTTATATAGACATGGTTTGTTAATCAATACTA
>LUGF01039732.1:122364-139740 GCA_001625245.1 Calycopis cecrops
AGTTTGTGGTCTGTTTCTAAACAAAAGGATACCGGTATCCGTAGATATAAAAACAATTTGTCATTTGGGTTAATACATTTATTTTAACATGTAAACTATAAAACGTAAATATGTTTCGTTATAAGTCACTTATTGATGGCATTGTAATATTCATTACCTTTTTTTAATGTTTACAATTATTTTTTAAAGATTCACTTTCTCTTTCTATTATTCGATGCGGTCTATAATCTCTATAAACTGTATCTGGGCTCTCTTCTTTCCACGGATTCTCTTCTCTCGATATAAAATGATAATATTTTAATGAAATTAAAACATAAAAATTATAATATATCATATTATAATCTACGCTCTTTTTTTAATAATAATTTAATCATACATAATGATCTACTTATCTTAAATCTTATACAGTAGTGACTACGCCCAAAAGTATACTAAAACTAAGCCAATGCAGTACACCACAAGTCCATATATCATATATATTTTCACAGACGTAAAGTCACTCAACTTTATAGATCACTTCCCGTTTGGCCTGAATCATGGGAATTGGCAAGAGCCAACGCATTGTTCCACACGACAAGTCGAAAAATCGTTAAAAAGTTCAGATATAATTTTATGATTTATCCAGCTTTGCTTCTAGTTTGCGTCCAAAATATCAAGTAACAAAGTTTCGTTCTTGTTTTATTTACCTTATCACCGATAGCGCTAGTAAAGGCCAGTTAAGAACAATGGAATTTACAGTTATTTGAACTGTGCTCAGTCTTAGTAGAGCTAGGGTCACGCTGCCGTACACGTGCAGCCAAATTATCACGATACCTGTGCAAAGTGACAATTGTGCTGTCGCTAGCCGGTTGCCCATCAAGGGAGGAGGAGGAAGGAGAGCAACGCATGATATATATATCCTCTATGTGGATGTCTATGTGCGTAATAAGAATGACTGCGAAAAAAGTCACATTTCACCCCCTTAGTAGTTGAATTTCTAAGAATCTTTCTTAGTGCTCACATACACTATGAAAGGAAACCCCACCATTATATTGTGTATTACCAAATTTTGCCTTATATGTTTATGAAGTTTTAAAGTAGGAGGAGGCAAACGAGCAGTCGGTCTATAGACATCCGCGTAGAGGCTACACAGATGCGCTGCCCTTCTTTCGCCTCTCACCTCCATGGGCCCTTACACACCACACGAAACGCGAGCTGCAGCACAGCTGTCACTGTACACTAGTCTCGTGAGTCATTTTCTGACTACCAACGCCAAGAGACATCATCATAGAATTTATACAGATGCGATGCCCTCCTTTCTCCTCCCACCTTTATGGGCCAGACTCTCCCTTATAAAACAAATAATTGAATTTTAACATAGCATTAACGTTATTTTTGTCAACAAACACAAGTTGAGGGAACCTTCAACACTAGCCGGTTTCATCACATAATCTAGTCGCTCGGGATCACGGGATAATAACATTCTACGAGCGTTCCCTCGCTGGAGTATTATCACTATCTCTCGTCTCTTAATACACTCAAGTACCGCATCTACAACACAACCCGCACACACATATGCATAAAAACAGTGACGCCATTCGAACAGGAACGACACAGCCCAATTTATATTTTCCTGAAGTGAAAGTAACAAAGAAGCAGTTGAAGTCTTTTATTAACTAGCGATGTTACCAAACACCCGCATACTTTTTATGCAGACGTAAAAAAACATGTTCTGCGTCTGTGACTAGTCTCTCTATTCTTCTACTTCCTACTCCTCCTACTTTCTTCTGATTAAATTCGTTGCGGGTCCCAAGACAGATTTAGCTTTTCCCTCGGGCTCCCTGCGATCATATCAAAGAGTCAAGTGTGATTGCACAAGTGACACAGGAGTAGCGCGGTGGAAACGAGTGGTGGGCCAAAGCCCGTTTAAAAAAATAGTCTCTCTATTGTACTAAAATCGGTCAGATGCAACCGTTATGTTACTAATAAAATACTTTATAAAAAACATTAACCCCCTTAATAAACATAGAATAACTTTATCCAATCATTAACCTAGTATTAAGCTGACATCTGTCAAATTCCATAATAATAAACACATGTTGGGCACAACAGTATGGAATTTGACAGATGTTAGTTTAATACTAGGTTAATGCTTGGATAAAGTTAATCTATGTTTACTAATAGCCGCCCTATTAACGGAATATAAAAGAAAGATAATTTCTGTTTTCAAAATTTTTAATCCTCTTGGGATTTTAATAAAGACTTTCACAATACAAATTTCTTAACTTAAATTTATAAATAATCTTCCAAAAATTAATTTGGCGTCATTAGATATAAAGTCGAATGGCCTACAATCCTCACTACGGATTACAGAATAATTACCCACCCACGATTTCTGTTCTGTCAGTAACTATAAACAATTTTCATGCACATAGACTTTGCAATTTTCAAATTCTGTGGTGAAGTACAAAATCGGAAGAAATGCCGTAATACAAGTAAATACGGCTTTTACATAAACCTTAAAAGTCTTTCTGGTATATTTGTTCCAGCAGCTCGCAATTCTATCATCGCTTGGGCACAGTATATATTACAGAGAGGGTGTATATCGAACTGTGTGTAATAACTGCTATTATACCAAGTTTTAATAAATCTATATTAAATATTTACCCCGTATCTTAGTTACTAATTTATTACTCGCATCGCTTTGAGACCAGAATTAGTTATGCATTATATACAAGTATCAGCCATCGTATTAGCATTTATTTGCATTACATACGCTTTAGGTTCTCAGTTAAGAGATACAGCATCAGCTAGAGTAATATCATCAAGTTTACGAGATACTTTGAAAAAAAAAATTACTTTTACTTTAAAAAGGAAAATCTTTATTTTTGCAAAAAGAAAAAATATTTAGATATGATAGATAGATTAAAACTTTATTCGTAAACACAATATCTACCCCCATTCAGCTCTGCAATACTTCGTCCGTTGTTCAGACGTCTTTAGCCTATCAAAAATATATTTTATTAACCTCTGACAATAGACAATAGACAGTCCCATCTACGCTATGTTCAAAATCATTTCCTCCTGTTAGGCTTAGTTAGATCGAGAAAATCAACTGAATATCGTCTCACCAATGAGATACATAAATAAAAAGAGATTTGTGTAATATAGATTCTTCTTCCTTTCTTCTGGGCTGTTTCTATACCATAATTTTTGTTGTTGAAGTTGATTGATCATTTATAATATGCGAATGTGTATGCGAACTTTTATAGATATTTACTTCATCACACCATAAATCCCGCTGAATTTGTTACGCTGGTTTTTTTAGAACAGAGCTATGGTTGAACCGGCGCGGTGGTACATGTAATTGATGACATTCAAAAAGTAACTTTTATAATTGTATTTCGAATGAAAATATTTTCATTTCATTTCATTTCGATATGTTTATTGGGTTATGGTTAATTCTATTTACGTTATCATCCACCGGTGTGCGCGATGCCGAATGCGTTAATAAAGGTAAACCTAAATCAATAACAGCCGTCACGGTGTGGCTACACGTTCGTATTTCTATTCATTGGAACGTAAACTGCCGGATATTCATGTATTTAACGGTATGTACATTTCAAGCAGCCTGTAAAGGAATCTATTTGGTTAATTAACGTTTTCATTTTATGTTTGATAAATACGTCAATCAAAGCTTTTGTCCTTATATTTGAACATGTCCTACTGATATTATAAATGCAAAATTTTGTATATATGTCTGTTATTCTTTTACGTAACGACCACTGAACATATTTGGATCGAATTTGCTCACGTATAGGCTATGATTTGGAATTACATGAAACAGCTTCATATCATGAAAAGCAATAAGGGTTTCTTAGGAAAAGTTCAACGTTCATGAAACCTTCATGAAAAGAGCTTTTTCTGTGAAGGGTTGTCAGCGCATAAAATGTTAGTCCTCTGGTATTGCGGATATTGTCTATATGCGTTGGTGATCATTTAAATCAGGTTGCTTAATGCTAATCAAAATATTTTTATTGAAAATAGAACTTAAAAAATTGCTTTTTGAACGTCAAAAATTTAATCTACCACCGGTTCAACCCTAGCCCTGTCCTGAGAAGAACCGGCGAAACGGCCTCATTAATTAAAGATTTATCTAAATATATAAACTAATACATTCTTAATAATATACAAACAAAATATAATTTACATTTATTTTTGTATAGAAGGAGCCTGGGAGGAGGGATTTCAAGGTGTGGTATCTGTAAAATCTATTACTTTCTCTATTATATTATAACTGTCTCTTACCACACAAGCGTTCCTTAACTACTATTTTAAATTTGTTGATTGAGAGTTTTTGAACGCTTTCTAGGATCTTATTGTAGACGCGTATACATTGCCCCTAAAGGAATTCTTCACTCTGCTCAGTCTAAGAAATGGTACATCTAGTTTGTGCCTGTTCCTAGTATTTTTATCATGATTAGCACTTTTCGCACTTACTCCTCATTTGCCTTCTATGCTATAAAAAACCATAGAGCCCGACTAGTTCTCAAATAACTGGATAGACTCGTAAATTTTTATATTACGCGGGATAACTTTCGACTGTGGAATGAAAATACGCTGCCAAATAACTTTGAGGGTAAGATCAAATAAATCAAATAAATTTCGTGGCTAATTTAATAAGATTGATAGGCCCTCGGGCCTCAAGTTTCTACTGATTCAAATTTTATCATCGAAGAAAAGTAAACCTAAATCTGGAAATCACATTTAACTTTGTCATATCACAGTAATCATATTATCTTATAATATTATAGTTAGCGTTAAGTTTAAGTCTTTTGCATATTCTGTAGGTATACCTAAAATTTAAATGTAGATAATAATATTAAGAAAAGTATATTTTTCTTCTTATATTCGTATATTTTCTTCATCTAAAGTCAGAACTGGCTGTGACTTCCGATGCTCATGGACATCTACATAATGCACATGTGTGCCCAACAGGCCACAGGTCACGGCCTCACGAATCGAAAACGCAGTCACTTTGAGGCGGTATTGTGTAAGTGAGCTGAACCTCTCTGATTGCTCTTGTAGCGTTGTGCGTCAGCAGTGGGAGCCATTTTAACTACCAACGCCCACAGACATCCGCACAGAGGTAATACAGACTCGTTGTCCCCACCGCTTACTACGTGTGTACAGTACACAAAGGGTACAGTAAGAACCATTTTAACGTCTACCAACGCCCGCAAACATTATCTCTTGAGACATGATTGTAGACCGGGTGGAGACCAGCGAGGAGCACATCGGCGCGGCGGTGACGCAGGTGATGCGCCACCCGTATGCCGCCTCGCTGCTCAGGAACTCGACCTACGTGTGCAGCGCAGTCATCCTCAACACATACTGGCTGCTCACGGTCACCAGATGCTTCGATCCGTAAGTGTATATACACACACATACACATACATATGCACACATTTGATGACCAGGCTGGTGCAGTGGTGCAGGGCTCGGATAAGCGGAGCATGTTACGCCAGGCGGGATTCGAACCCGCGACCGTATGCCGCTTAGTTTATGGATATACAAGGTTAATAAAAGCGAGACGCGTTAAATTAAACCACATACTCGTAGACTATAAGTGCGTACAGTTAATCCGAAACTATTAAAAAAAGTTTACGACAAGAATACGAAAATACTTTTTTCAAACAAGTTAAATAGAGGAAAATGTATTCACGCTTTATAGCGGGTGGCTAAAGCGAGTGGCAATCTCGCACGGGGTGAATGACCCCGGCCGCCCATAATCGCGATTAGGTGACGGTACAGCGTGTACGAAGTGAAAAAAAACTTTAAAATTCCTGTGACTAAACTATCTCCGATTGATCTGATTTTTGTTATGTAAATGCCTGGAACACACACACACACATACACAAACACACACACACACACACACACACAGTATGTGTGTGCACACATACACATTGATGGGGATGATGGGGGATGATACCTCTTATAGGGCAGGCGAGAGAACAGAGTGTCACATAATGACGTCTTAAGTTTACGCGAATTTTACTCAACAGCAGCGATGGTCACTGGTGTACTGGTACGATAATCTATACATTAATACGTGAAGCAAAAACTTCGGGAACATTCTTACGAAAATTGCCCGGACTGAGGAGTATGAAATCTGGCACACTTATAGCTAGTTTAAGTGTAAGAGAAGTGCAGAACGCTAATATATTTTAGGAAGAGGTAGTGCCACACTGCATGCTTGCATGCAGTCGAATTGGGCCGGCACGACCGGGGAGGTACCTCTCGCTTACACGAGACCGGCGTAAAGTGACAGCTGTGCTGTCGCGTTTCGTGCGGTGTGTAAGTAGCCGGTGGCCCATGGAGGTGGGAGGAGAAAGGAGGGCAGCGCATCTGTATAGCCTCTATGCGGATGTTTGTGGGCGTCGGTAGTCATGAAAATGGCTCCGACTGCTCGTTTGCCCTCCTATACCATAAAAAAAAAAAAAATAATAATATTTATAAAGTACTTTAATTTAGATACTGCGATCAAGTTTCGATCTTTGCGGAATCACTAGTAATTATTAATCTTGGGGTACTTTTATTATTTGTGACAAAAGAACATCAAAAGAAGTCAGCTTAGTTTGAAGTTGTTTTATTGTAAAGAGTGCCTAGATATCTCTTTTCTTACACACTTGCCTCATTTCCTCTACAATCTCGTAAGAGGAGAAGTCAACCTACATTGCAGTCGAATTGGGCTAGCACTGGGGAGGTACCTCTCGCTCACGAGGTGTCGTAAGGTAGCAATGTCATCGAGTTTCGAACTGTGAGACTTCTTGAATAGCTCATTGGCGAAGGAGGATAACACATATGCATTATACTTATGCTGAAGTCTTTGGGCGTCGGTAGACATTAAACAGCCCCGACTGTCGTTTTGCCCCCATATAGTATTTGGGGGTATATACTAAAAAAATATCGGTGATTTTTGTCAGAGATGTCGCTTTATATAATGTAGTTGAACTGTAATGTAGCCTAGAGGTGGGTCCCGAAGTTGAATGCTTAGAGAAGAGTGGTTTATAGCCTTGGCAACTTTGGGAACCCCTGCCCTAGATATAAATCCTACACCGAATAAGATACATCTGTATCTCTTCTATAAAATATGTAAATAAATGCTAATATAGTCAGGCGTAACCTTGGCCAATAAAAAACGTTTTCACTATCTGATAGCTTCAGAGAGTTCTCGCCGACAAAAGTATGACGGCTATTATGTACCGCGTAACGACGCCGGCGAAATTCGCCTCGCGCTAATGACGCCATTTTTTATTTAGCGACTCTAGTATATAACGTTATACTCCGAATGTCCCTTGAAAGCCCTTATTTTTACATCTTTTTGATGACGTCACTAACGCTCGCGGTCATATCGCTGGGATAAATTATTCTTTTTTTGCGTTTTGGTGTTAACTAGCCTATAACTTCCAAAGTAGCGATATTATTTTTTATTAATATAGTCTAGGGGTGCAATCGAGCAGTCGGAGCCATTTTCACACTACCGACGCCTATAGACATCCGCATAGAGTTTATACATGCGTTGCCCTCTTTACTCCTCTCGCCTCCATGAACCACCGGTTACTTACACAATGACCGAAAAGCGTCACTTTACGCCGGTATCGTCTAAGTGAGAGGTGTTTCCCCGGTCGTGCCGGCCCGATTCGGCTGCGTTGCGGCATGATCGCTGTCAAATCATGAAATATTTACACTGTAGTCTATTTGTTACAAGTTAACTATTATATAAGGCGACGAGGCAAATGCCTTTACCTAGCGCCAAACCACAAACCTTTGTCTCAAACAATCAGCTACAAATAAGTCCCGGATATACATTGTTCCGCGGTTGGATCCACCGCAGTTGGATCGAAACTCACCGAGATAACTAAACTTACTGATACGTTTATTTTGAAAACCTCACATTTGATTTAAGTATATTTTAGTTTTACAATTTAGTACTATTTAAAGATAAATTAGGCCGTATTATTTAAAATGCGTGTATTGTTGTAGCATTCCATGCCGTGTCTGAGATAGCGGTAGCCCATTGGAGAGGAATAGATAAAAAGGAAAAACATAACGATTCTGCGAATGTCTATCCGAGTCGGTAGGCTGAAAGCTATCTCTACCTATGTAGTACTTCTTGCGTGTTATGGTCCACCACACACATATCAACTCGGCAAGGAACGTAACCTTATCACGACTTGCCGTTAACCGAGCGTCAACCAGGCGGTGTCAATAGGCTTACGTTACTTATGAACGTAACGTAAACGTATCAGCTCCGGCATCGACTAGGCGAGCCGTGAGCGCGGGGGACACCTGGTTGACGGCTCGCCGTAAGCGCGTTGATAACGGTTCGGTTGCCTGTTCAGAGGCGAGTTGATTACGTTACGTTTCCCATTAGTGTGCATTACAGTATGAAACAAAGTTTAGTTTTTTACGTTATCATTTAGTTAGAAATAGTCAGGAATTTAAAAAAAACAGTAGAAAAACTTCAAAATGATTATTTTGGCTTCTACTGATTGATAAAATATAGACCAGTAAACGATTTATTCCACGTGAAAAACGATCACAACGTAAAATTTTCATTTTTCATTCAATCTCAATAATTCATCATTCAATTTGAATAAATTATATATATAAACGTCAATTTATTCAACATCAATTAAACGCGAAATTAAAGATCACCTTGATATTTTTATTCATTGATAGTGATAATTTTTAAAAGACGATCGGGTTGATAACAATAATGATGTTTCTGTTAATAATAAATCTTTCTGTAAAAAAAAACGATCGTGCTTATAGCGATAATGATGTCTGGAACTGTCAGTGTGATGCAGATCGAGCGGCTGGTGACATACAAACGACCGCAGACTCCAATTCCGCCAACACACATTAACGTGAAATATAAAAATATATTCCCGGATAGATTTTGTTGACGTGTAGGACTATATTTAACGATTCGGTTAATATTTTTTTTTATTTCATGGGGTTTAATAATACATTTCGGAACATGTTGTTTTATTCAGCCTCTTTGTATTGAGTCTCCGCTTCGAAATACAGCGTGGCATGTCATATTTACTAAAGCGATAATAGAGGGCTTATAGATATTTAAGTGTCATCACAATATTTCTTCGCCGCCATGTCAATAGCATCAAAAAACTTTTTATAGAAGACAAGCGTGTCAAAGTATTGCGCTAGTGTTACGCTCAACCGTTTACTGTTTTTGATTAATTCACTCGTATTTTCTTTTACCGCGCGCTTCTAATGGTCCCTAAACTCCAAAACCTATATATTATAATAAGTATTATAACTTCCCATTACATAAAGATGAATTCCTCGTTCAGCCGAGAGGACGCGGCCTTTGGACCCTACTCACGGATATCAAACGTTGTGTTAAATGTGCCCTAGGATAAGAGCCTGATAAAACGCTCCTTATTTACAAAGTTAAATTGTGGGCTTAATTACGACGCTCGCTTTTATCGTATAATTTGCCTGTGCTTTTAGTTAAAAAACTTCCACCGACCTGAAAACTTTTCTAATTAGTAATTAAATGTACGCAACTTGCCTTTGTTCTGTGTTTTTTGTTTGATTTCAAATAAAGAAGTTTTTTGAATGTTGGTAAAAAACTTTCAGCAACAATTTTATTAGAGTGAGAATTTGAACAAAGGTCGGGTAGATGAATTGTAGGTCGGGCTGGAGAGATGCTAATCTCTGTGCAGAAGCTGTTCTGGGATGATGCCAAGCAGATTTTCGGTTGCCGTTTTATTGAGAGAAGCGTTATATTGAACTTTTCAAGATATTCATAAGTCATGGAATTTCCGACGCGCTACAGTAACTCTTTATCTTGAAACGCCGCGTTACCAAAGAGTTCTCTGAAAACGCCGAATGTCTATTTTCCAAAAATTCTGGCAAAACATAAAACTCGAAAAATTTACTATTAGATCTTCATTTTAACTTCTACTACTTGCTTAGAGCTTCTGTTACTTACTCTCCTCTTTGTCGGTGTATTCTATGTTAGGTTAGTTAAGTTATAATATTTTATTCCACGTTTATTAGACAATCACAACCCAAAACTACTAAGGAAATACACAAACAGATTAATTTAATTATTAATTAAAGAGCTAGATTCTTATCTGTGCAGTTAAATAAATATAATATACATGACACAAACAGATATCGCTCACAAAACTCATTGTTATAATGTCAGAAACATATACGATTTCCTTACAATTAATATTGTTTCAGAGAAATATTCACTCTCTAAGATTACACATATAACACAGATTTCCTGTAGTCGCCTGAACAAATATGTACTATTAACGACACGTATTAATAACTAAATACAATTGTTTGTATTCCATCGGTGAATAAACTGAAAATAATATCCCACAATTATGGTCATACAGTAAGACTTTAATTTACGTACGACTTGTTCTATCGATTCTGTTACATCGTTTACAAGAGTTAGTAATTTTACTAGTTCTAGATGTAGTAGCTTTGAAAGTTTATCAATGATATAACTAGTATAACTAGTTTCTTTGAAAATAGAATGGTTTTATTGTTTCTAGTCCTTTACATTAACTCAGCGCTCTCTAGGGTCTCCTACATTATTTAACCAAATTCAATTAACAAGATCACGACTGTGGTATACTAATCATTCCTCTTGAACGACAGCTTCGTTTAACTTGCTCCTTAGCCTACACCTACACACAAGGCTGAATCCCACAGGACCTTGTAATTTATTGAGATCTTTGGAGATCCCTGTGCGGTTAGTTCCGACACAGATTGCTAGAGGCGTCTGATAGCACCCATGAGGCTTTTGCGGCCTCTCGGTGCTGACATAAACTGCCTTTTCACGCTGAGTGTAGTTGTTAAGGTTGTAATATTTTTTTACCCAAACAATTAAATAATTGGTTCGACGCAATTTAAAGTATGTACTAATAACTTAGGTTTTAGTTAAAAATCATAAAACGGTCATATCTTTTATGGTAATATATAGGTGTATTAATCATTACTATTAAGTAATATAATATAGTACCTATAGTGAGATGGGGTATGACTATCATCGGGGAAAGACTATCACTTTCAAATATCTCCTTAAGCGCGGTACTTTTATGAAGTTTGCTTTGTCCATAACACAGTACGAATGTGAAAGTTTTCAACTCTACTTAATATCGGCAACATAACCCCTTGTTACGTTTGTGTTCAAGTCTTACCCCAAATTATTCAAAACCTTTTTTTTCCAAAGTTATACTTTAACACTTTTTATAAGAGTTTACATTGATTTCCTTATTAATATAACGATTATTTTTTTTATCCAGAAACAGTAGCAGAACATAAAATTATGTTTTAAACGAAAATTCGTTACTGCTAGTCTTACCCCCTTGCCGTGGAGGAAACTAAAAGTTTTTTAAAATTTATTATAGCCATTTTGATGACATAGAATGATATATTCACACTCATTGAGAAGATTATTAATCTAATTTTATGATCAACATATTTTGTAAGTCAAGCTTAGAACAATAATTTAGACATAACATCCAATTTATATTAACTAGCATGAAACTATGCTAGTCTTACCCCATCTCACCTTATATTATTAGGCTTCTAGATATAAAACATAAACTTATATAAAAAACAATAAACATTGTCAGATTTTTTATGGTTCAAACGATTTTAAAACAGTTTTAACGATGATCCTCGTACTAAGTACATGAAAATGATTTACACGGCGATCTAATCGAGAAATCATAATTTATCCGTCTTTTAATGTCTTCCATTAGAAGGGAGGCCTACTTTTTAAATAAACATGAGCTATATTTACCAAAGTACGGTGCAATGGACTTTTGTCCCTCTGTAAATTGAAACTTTTTCCAACGGGAATTTATTCATTCCAGGTTAAAGAGTACACATAATTAGTTAAAATTTTTGATTCATATGTCTCTCTCTTTATTCTGTAATAAAACTATTATATTTCAGGAGCTTCACAGCAACCATTGTTACTCTATTATAATACAAAAAATATCTCCAAAGTTAAGGCCCCGCTGACGCACCTCGATAATTCATCTCGTTGTGTTCGTTGCGGTGACAAACCGAGGTTGTCGGTACATTAATAACATTTACAATTTGTCAAAAGCACATCGATACGCTTGTAGGGGAACGTAAATAATGGACCAGTTTGAAACTATTTGAGCTCGGAACACTCCATATTGAAGTCCAAACTAAATTGTAAGTTATTATTACCTTTAACATCATCATCATCAATGTGTTCTCTGCTGAACGTCGTTAAATGAATGCTAAGATGACTAATTAGCCTCTCTATCTGCCTCCTGTAGATCGGCTACTCGGTAACTGCATAAATATCATCTTTATGGTTCATTATCTCAAACGTCATCGTCATCATCGTTCTGTGCCAATTTAATTGAAATTACCCCAATTTACCAATCTCAGATATATTTTTTTTACCCCTCGCTAGAATATTTATTACCTAGACTTACGAATTACGGAACTCCGTCAAAATTTTAACTAACTAGCACCTCAGGGTTAAAATTTGATTTGGTGGTAGGAAAAGTATTTAAAAGTGATGGCAAACGTGTTATAGTTGCAGGCACGACGACATAATGATCATGATAAGTTGATATAAAAGACAGTTAAATATTGTACGATAAAATACAAAAGGTATTCGCAAAAAAGGGTCAGTGAAAGCTTGTCCCTTGTCGCAATATTGGCCGGGCCGTCTGGATGGACCAAAATAAAAGGCACCCGACCAGGCTCACTGTCAGCCCTACGCTTATCTGTGTTACATAATACTGCCTATACTTTATTAAAGTACTTTTTATTGTATCACTTTCTATATTCTCTTGACAGTGAAAACATATGATTTGGAGGAAAGGCAACTGTGTAAGGATGGCGGTATATGGCAGTCTGTACTCTCGGCCAACCCCATAAGTGGCATTAAAATATGTGTGTGTGTATGTGTAAAACCAAGTCAACCCAAGGTCATCCCGCTCTAAGTAAGGCTTCGAGAAACCTCTAATTTACCCGACTTACGTATGCACTTAATAAAGGCTCTTGAAAAACAATTAGTAAATCATGGTGTGATTGGCTCAAGTAGGACGACAACGGTGTTCGAAAACATAAATAAGCGGTTATGGTTTTCAATGGTGTACAGCATTTGCAGTAGATTAAGAAAGTATCGATCTTTTTTCATCTACAGACTTCATGATTGATGGTGATTATGATCGTGTTAAATAAAATGGTAAATGAAAGAGAATTCATTTTGAGCGAATATTGATTTTAAACCGGTGGGCTGCCGAAATCCCACAAGCCGCATGAAATGTGACAACTCTGTCAATTTAAGCCAGTACATCGAGATAGATGTACCTAACTCTCAAAGAAAATACTAACTGATATTATATTATCTTTTAAGAATTGAATATCTATTCTTTATAAAAAATATATTCAAATTGTATCTATTGAGAAAAATGAAAATAAAAAAAAAACACAAAAATGTGTTTATAAATGAACAAATATCAATTTTTGTAAACGAAAACGAACCACAATGTTATATTTTACCGATTCTCAGCTTTCAATTACGAGAGATGTTTTTATTCAGAATAGGAATAGGGTATAAGACTACCGATTTGCTCAGTGGTAACTTAGTTACGTTACCATTGCGCCAATCGCTGGCCACAGGTTCGAATCCTATAAAGGTCATGGATGAATAAACAGGGTTACTTTTTGCCAAATTTTCAGATTTGCTTCAGAATGAATAATACATTTGATTTATGAAATAAAAAAGAATAAAAATAATTAGATATAATTACTTTGTCTCATGTCATTAACATATTTCTTGATCACCACGTGACATCCGACTCGCGAGTGTCACTCGGCCCGGCGTCACTGACCTTGAAGTCACATTTCGTGTGCGAACAACTACCTATGTACATATTTTAAGGACCATTTCAAATCGATTTTTAATTAATTAAATATTACAATTAGACGATAAATTTTAAAACACACCCTTGGAATGATGTATACTTCCTTATTTTAAAATTTTGCCGGTGACCAAAAATTAACCCTGTATATTTATAATAAACAGTCATAAATGTATAACATTTCTTATTGATATAAAAAAAATCTACATTATGTATTGTATTTCCGTTGTCTATCACCATAAGTTCCTTACACCACGCATCTATGCTAACGTTGTGTCAATAAGTTCACAAATTATTAATTATAATTATTAATAATAATCTCTGAACTATTGACACTACGTTAGAGTTAGTAGTTGTAATAATAATTATTATTGTATGATAATGACCGTATTAGATAACACCAGCAAAAAAAATGTTTTATAATTCTTATTATTTTTCTTTACAGAAAGACTATAAGCTCAAATTTTAATTATAAGAATCTCGAGAACTACACCGTAAGGACTGGTAGCTCTTACAACAATAAGGGCGGCAATATCTCTCAGGTAATAAATACAACAATTTGTATTATAATTCTCATATGTTCATTCAAAGATAAAATGACATGATAATTGGACAATATGACAGTGAAATATCTTGTTCGCATATTTATCGTATACTAGCTTTATTTACTGTAGGTGCACAAATAATATAATGATAAACTAACATGTTTTTTATTCTTCAAATTACATGGCTTCAGGAACACAGACAACGTAAGCTTACCCAAATTAAGTTTATCCGCATGTGACCTGTTCCGTTTTTAATTACAAGTTTTTTTAAACATTAAAAAAGTCCTCCTGAATTTCGGATACGGCGGGCTCCGCAGACGCAAGTGCCTTCTCTATTTCCTTATTTTTTCCCTATTTCGGTGGAACGGTAGACAGCAGAGTCTACCTGCTTCCCGTAGCGCATGTGAGTAATTCCGCCAATAACCCGACTTCGTTTCTTATTAGAAATTAAAAAAAAAAACAATAACATCTTTATATCATTATAATACTGTGGGATGTTTATACTTACCACTCGATTACGTCTCACGAGGTAGTTGGTATATACCACCATTCGCGCATTTCATTATTATTTATTTCCTAAATAAAAGAAGCCACAGAGTTTTAGATTTATAATTATTATTTAAGATATGAGGCTGGAAAGGTTCAAAGTGTACGCCAAAATACTGTGTAATTTCAATACACAAGAAAATTTTGTTTTACTGCCAAACTTCGCTTCACTTAGATTAGCAGAGATCACGGATTAAACTCATATCATCCATCTCACTCGTACTAATCTCATTATTCAGACCGTGTATTACGTACGCGAAGTAAGAATTATGAATATTACCGTTTGACTAATGAAATGCTCGGCTCATGTGTAATGATAATTTGTTGTAGCACATTACTTATTAAAACACAGGCACTTTTATGTGATGTCTTAGGAACCATCCTGAGAACCTTTGACAAACATATATTTTGCACACCCAATAGAACTTGCCCTATTTAGCATTTTTCAAATACGTCAGCTATGATATGGTTTCAGCAATTTTTAAAAGAGCTCAGTAATTTGAGACAATTTTATTTCGGTGTTTGTTAAAAAAGTTCAAACGCGCCAATATTAGCTATAGGAATTGCGCACGAGAGAAACAACACAAGCACTGGTAATTAATAATTTTCTGTAGTTCCTCGTACCGACGCTGTCACGAAATGCCGCTTGTTTGTCTGACCTACATCAAATGTGTTAATTTATCATACTCACTCAAATACACACACTCTGAAAATATGTACTTAGTGGGTTATAATTGATGGTATGATAATTTTTATGGGAGAGCAGGCACATGGCACATTTTTACTTTATTTTCGCTTAATGAAAATTTCAGAAAACACCGTTTGGATGTATTGCAATAAAATAAAATACACTATTGAGTCTTGTCACAAAAGTCTGGAAGAGAACTATACAACAAAAAGGCTCTTTGACATAAAAGTCACTTCTATCGCAATACATCTCTAAAATACTCCAGCTCATCCCTTGATCCTATACTTTAACAAATTGACTAAAAACCTCTTAGGTCGGTTTTTCTAACGTTTATAAAAATAATCATAATACATTCGATTTTTGATATTGATATTTAGGACTCCGTACAATATTTGATAAGGTTCAACAATCAACGAAAATAAAAACTTAGATACAAGTAGGTACGGCCTTTGCGTTAATTTTCTAATGCAATTAGACATTAATTCTTTCATTGTTGACTTTACAGATAAGCGTGTTGATAAATAACTTTGACTTCAAAGTGTCTGCTATCAAAGTGATGAAACAACTGACATTCGACAGTCTGACTACTGCGGTGAAGCTGCCGAGTCCTGATTATTCAGAAGCTCTTGGATATCTGGCTCACATCTTAGCATGGACTCCGACCGGGGTAAATACACCAATATTCAATTCATTCATGATTTTATAACGAGTAGCTATCAGTATCGGCGTTACTATTCATTGTAAATGGAGGTGGCCCATGAAAGGTGGAGAAGGAAGGAGGACCTCTATGCGCGTCGCTCATGATTGCTCGTTTGCGTTCTTATACTATAAAAAAATCAACGCCCTCTCCAATAAAGAAAATAATATTCTATAGTACCTAGGTAGTAAACAGGCGACGCGGCAGACCAAAAAAGAGATGGCGAGATGAACTCGACGTGTACCTGCCTGATTGGCATGATGAAGCTCTGAACAGAGAAAAGTGGAAAAAATGAGAAGAGGCCTTTGCCCAACAATGGGACACATAATAAAGGGCTTAATGTAATAATAATATAGTAGTGGCAAATCGCAATATCTATTTGCAACAATTGTAACTGCATAGACATCCTATCTTTTCGAGAACACACTCTCTATATTCTATAATATCATATGCAATTTAGAACAATATTTTCTAGAACGAAGGTTACTTAGTGGGGTTTTCATTGTAGAACACTGCCTATGATATAATGGATACACCGCAACGACGAACCTAACTATAGTATTACGGCTATTTGGTTACCAGGAGGTTTTCCTTTAAAGCACAAAAAGAAGTCTATATCGCTATATTATTTCTAGCTTTCTTCGTATATATACTTCGCAGATAATAAAACCAGTCCGATATTTACAAAACATGTTTATAAATAAATAAATATAAATATCTGTGGACTTTACACACCACGTTAGCCTAGCCCCGTGCTAAGTACCGTAAGGACTTGTGTTACGGGTACTAGACAACGGAATATATTTAATATGTTTTATAAATTTAAGAATTTTTATTATAGAAATACATATAAATACATATATAAACATCCATGACCTAGGCGGGATTCGAACCCGCGACCCCTGGCGCAACATGCTTCACTTATCCGAGCCCTGTACCACTGCG
>LUGF01039732.1:152731-165691 GCA_001625245.1 Calycopis cecrops
TGTGTCCGTCAATTATTCGCTTATAAATACGCTTAATATAAAAATGAATGTTTGTCTGTATGTTCCTTATAAAATCGTAAACTATACATTTGATCATGTGATGATCTCAAGCAAAGTTGTTGTGCATGAGCCCACAAAGGTTTCTGAGATAGCACGACCACTTTTCAACAGATGGCGCCACGCGCAGCAACGTTCGCAGGATACAGCTAGTTCGCTTATAAATCTTTGATTACGTCGATTAAACACTTAAAGAAAACGTGACATATATAACACATTTCATGACCAACAAACATAGAATCGGTAATAATTTTACCCTATTTATTGGCGATAATCTAACCCTAATCTTTTGAGGTGGGTGACCGCAATAAATATACTTAATGAGCCTAAAATGCCATTTGGTAATTAGCAAAATATTGGGCATAAACCGAAACGAAATGAATCGAATTGCTTTGGCTTTTGTGTTAATATTAACGATCATGTATTTTAAGAAAATACGCTTCGACTTACGTTCTACCGAAAAATATTTGTTCCACGACATTCCCGTTACATTTTATACGTGTATAGTATTACATATCAGATTAATTAGCATAAAAGGATCTTATTTTACGAAAATATCAATCAACATCAGATTGTTTTCTTTAAATACGATAATAGCAGGTCTGGTTTCATTTTATTTTCATTATTATGTACTGTTATGTATATATTATGTTCATATGTAATTGATCAATTGTTTCGGAGAGAAACAACTTTTAGAAAAAAAATCAATGCAATTGGAGTCATATTCATGACCACCCACGGCCACAGACATCCGCATTGACGCTATACTGATGCACTGCCCTGCTTTCTCCGACCACTCCCATAGGCCTACGTTATAAGTTACGAAATAAATGAAGATAATTCTAAAAAAGAGTTCTAGAATATTTTCTTTCTTTATCTCTTAGAATAAACTATAAAGATAACTAGTTGAGACTCCTCCATTCACCCCATATCATCCCAGAACACGCCTACACGAACAGACAATAAAGTTTCTTTTACCATCCGTCTCAATCTATTTTCTTTTTTGTCACCACTTGGTTGTGTCAACTGAGTTCATTAATAACGTACACAATTTGGACACTTTTTGACCTAACGCGTTTATAACTCCGATTATGACAGTAGATTAGCAACATACCTACAGGATGTCATGTCATTATTGAAAGTAGGGTTAATACTTAAATCAGTATAAAAAATTCAAAACTAAAACTAGCGTTTATAAAAAAATATAACGATATTCGATTAAGGAACTTATTCTAACTAAATAATGATTATGAACAATTTCATGAACCTCCGGAAGCATAGTGAGTTTGTTTCGCCGGTTCTTCTCAGGACAGGGCTAGGGTTGAACCGGTGGTAGATGAAATTTTTTGACGTTCAAGAAGCAATTTTTTAAATTCTATTTTGAATAAAAATTAAAAAAAAAAATAGAGTGAAATCCACTGCTGAAATCTTATTTACAAATCTCTTAATTTTCAATACAAACTGTATACATTATTTATACTGGTAGAAGCAGACAATAACTCTCTCTCTTCCAATATCTCCGTTAAAAATATTGTAGCATGCCCGAAGCACGTGCAATGAGGGATTCCTTGGGGCAACAACTTTCAACTCGTAAATTAAAGACAACAACTATACTAAGCACTAAGGTTGAATGCTAGGATAATAAACTATTAGTTGCTAAACTCAAACAGTAACAGAAACTGTATTTCAATATTTATTAGGTAGGTATACAATTGGCACTGCCCGCAGAAAACCAATTAATAGTGCTCTCCTACTGCTTATTGTTCTGAACAGAGCACGTTAAAGTTATAGACACCGACTTTTAGCAGTTATTAGTATACAAACTCGGCAATAACGAGAGGTATTGTTAAATATACGTTACGAATCCGGTACTGAATATATATTCATCAGAACACATTTTAACAGGGGTGTGTCTGTTGGTTCGACAACGAAGGAGAAAAAAACAAAAATATGCTATAATTTACTTTAGTGTGGTCAGAAAGCGTCAAGTCCAGAAAACGGATTGAATCTACGAATCTATGCATATATCAATATATTGTGAAGATACTAATGATGAATATTAAATGAAAACTTGTCGGCAATATCGGCTCCTATATAATATATAAGAATAAAATATATGATCGGAAGACATTCACAAAACATTAAGTAGAATCTGTTTCTTATTGAGTTCGTTAGGAATTAAGATAAGAACGTACAGCAGTCGGGCGACAATGTAGAGGAGACGCCTGTGTTTTATCACTTCACTTGCAAACGAGCTGCAAAAGGAGACAAAGCTCACTTATTCAGGCAATCATTCAGGTACTTCGTGAATGAGAACTTTGTATTTGTAGGGCATTGTGACGGGCTTTAACTTATGCTATGATCATCGTTTACTGTGAATTAAATATTGTACTATGTATCAAATACTAATAATATTCTGAGGCAGTGCCACACTGTATGCTTGCATGCAGCCGAATTGGCCCGGCACGATCGGGAAGGTATCTCTCGCTTACACGAGACCGACGTACAGTGACAGCTGTGCTGTCACGTTTCGTGCGGTGTGTAAGTAGCGGGTGGCCCAAGGAGATGGGAGGAGAAAGGAGGGCAGCACATCTATATAGCCTCTATGCGGATTTCTACGGGTGTCGGTAGTCATAAAAATGGTTTGCCCTTGCTTAAAAAAAATATACGATTCGGCTGCACACATCAAGGTTTCAGTATTATAGTACTCTTTGGAGGGTTCCCGACCCACGGAGCTACGGTTATTAGCAAGTGATATAAGTTAACGAGAGTATGAAACGAACTAGATATATTAGTTTGTAAATGTTTTTCAGATATATACAGACAACAAACAGATGGAAAGCTGAGCCTTGGTAATAGGGTACCGTTTTTGGTACGGAACCATAAAAAATTGGTAAATTGTGACAAAAGGATGTCTGTCGTCTCAGTCCAGCCGTGACCATGGTTGGTACAGCTTCTGACACGTTAGGCTTATGAAATCTTATTAATATTATAAATGCGAAAGTTTGTATGTTTGTTTGTTTGTTTGTACTCTGTCTGTACTCCTTCACGCAAAAACTGCTGAATCCATTTTCATGAAATTTGGCACACACATAGAGGGTAACTGGGATTAACACAGTATAGTTTTTGAAAAAAATGTTCCTATGGGATGCCATGGGATCATTTTCCATGGCATCGAAATTTACGCGGGAGAAACCGCGGGCCGCAGCTAGTAATAAATAAACCACAGTAAAATTCGTTGAAGTTGTTTATTGTATTGTACAGTAAATTCGCGTAAAATTAGCCATCATTATCCCCTGACAGGGTTGTAGTTAGCAAGCAAATAGTTTAATATTATAATCGGTAGGCGCGTTAATATTGAATGTCGCAACTATACGGCAGATTCAATATCCACGGCATGTCTAATCAACATTTAAGCCACTCATGTTAATATCCCGTTCCCAAATTAATATGTTCTTTAGTAAAGAGGCTAATTCTAGCGTAATTGTCCTCTAATGTATGGATATTTAATGCTTTGAATATCGCTGTTTTATTAGATACTAGCTGTACCCTGCGTGCGTTGCTACGCGGGGCGCCATCTGTTGAAAATTGATCGTAACAACTCAGAAAATTTCGTGGGCTCATGCACAACAACTTTGCTGAAGATCATCGCATGATGTTTCCTAATCTATTAATAACATACAGACAAAAAATCATTTTTATATGTAAAGATTGTACATTCCCGATGATGAAATTATGGCTGTTATTTTGGGAGCAGCGTTCACTGATCAGGGTACTTTTAACCATCTGCAATCACAATATCAGTCTAGCTGTATGATGATAATGGTCGTTATAAATCATTCCATTTTCACCAAAACACAAGGAGATAACACAAGGACACAACAGTAGTATTAGTATAAGCAAAAAGGAATATGAATATAATGTTGAAAAGTCTATTTGGTTGTATATATCGGTGGTACATTATTTCGGGGCTAGATAGCCCATTAACCGGGAAGGTATTACGCCATATACGGGGGGTATATGGCGTAATACCTTTGACAAATAGTAGAGGGGAATGTGAGTTACCTTCGAAACCGCTAAACACTGCTTATTAATATTATTAGTAGACGGATTAAGGACATGTAGTCGAAATACATAATATATATTATAATCTATATACGAATATAAAACGCTAAGGTAAGTGACTGACTGACATAGTGATCTATCAACGCACAGCCCAAACCACTGCAACTGGACGGATCGGGCTGAAATTCGGAATGCAGGGAGATGTAATGACTTAGTTATCCGCTGGGAAATATTTCTAGAAATTCAACCCCTAAAGGGGTGAAATAGAGTGTTGAAGTTTATATGGATTTCTTAGCGTGGGGCGCAGCTAGTACGGAATATTGGCTGCAAACCACTTTCAACGTCTCTAGATGTATCGTATGATTGAGACGGAGTAGTTCATTTCCAGAGGTCTCGTGAGCGGAGCAGCCGTGAGCAGGCGCGATATGATACGACATGTAATAAGAAATATTATTTTTATTTTTTTTATGTTACAGGTGACGAGCAGTCGGCGCTACAGGATGATCACTAGATACCATATTGAATTTAAAATAATGTGGAAAAGTTTTTTTGGTTGTGCCGCGGTGCACAACCGAAAAACTTGGACCGAAACGAAGAATTAAATTCTTCTTCTTATAATTCTTTTAAAATTTGAAATCAGTCAGGTAAAGTATTATAATTAAAGCAATATAATTACTCAATTTCCCGTAGGCATGAGCAGTTTTACCGCAGTAAAAAGTATTCTAGATGTTGACCAGGCTTAGTATCTATACACCATAAAAGTTTCATTCAAATCCGTGTAGTAGTTTTGGAGATTACCCCGGATAAACAGACAAACAAAAAATTAAAAAACATTGAAAAGTGTTCTAATATGTACAGACACATGAATTTTGCTGTTTTCTTATATGTATAGATTTATATTTGCCATTTCATATAATTCGTACGTTTCATTTTTTATCAAGGTATTGTATGTATGTATGATTATTTTAGACGGTTTAAGACATCTCCTGACGTTTTCTTCGTTTGGTGTATAATTTATTTAGCATAAAAACAAAATGGTAAAGAGTTTTATGAAAATATTTTGGTATCAGTAAATCTCCGAGCAAAGAAAAACGCCATCAGTTTATTTTTGTATGAATATACCTAATATTTATTAAATTATTTTTGTGTTATATGATATTTAAGTATCAGAAATTTAATGAGATGGATTTAATAATAATAATATATTTTATTTTCTGAGTTATATATATTGCTACAAGCAAACTAATTACCTATATATTCTACAGAATACTTACCAACAAAATATCATAAAATATTTCTACCTCTATGCGGATGTCTATAGGCGTCGGCAGTCATAAAATATGAAGATAAGTATATTTTTCTAAACAATGAAAATAAGAGCTAGCCTTTTCTTCCTCTATTATTATATTAAGAAAATGAGAAAAATAATGTCTCTATTCATCTCGCGCTTAGGAAAACGAATCAAACAAACAATGAAGTTTCTTTTGCCACACGTCTCAATCTATTTTCTTTTTTGTCCCCAAGTTGTCGTTAGTATCTCATAGCCGAGATCATTAATAACGTACCATGCAACATGGACCAGGCGTTTGTATTACTTGATTAATATGTCACATCCAACGCTCGTTATTATAATGATACAAAGAACTAATTTCCTAAAGCCAGCAATGTCACTGGCTTTATGAAAATCGCAGTCAAAGCCTCTAACTGGCAACTGCTAAAGAATGTGAACTAAGCATTTAGTTTGGCTGTGAAACTATAAGTAGGTAAACTGTAGAAGTTGTCTTTCAATATTTATTACGTAGAAGGCCCGTTCCACTTCACTGGGAGTCAAAAATACAAATAGTCCATCTCCCCAACATAGATGATTTTTAATTGTAATCAAGAATTCATATATTTCTCATACTTCAAAGTTCAGAAATCCGAAATATCCATATAAACTCAATCCCTCTATTTCACCCTAAAAAAACATTCTTAGAGCTCACTTATATCACGAAACTATAGGGCCATCGTAGTTGAAACTTTGTAGATTGATGTATTGAGTGAATCCGAATGGATTTGAATAAAAATAAATGGGGGGAGGGGGGAGTGGAAAAGTAAGTGTCGTCGTCTCCGTCAAACTTAAAATAAGAGAGTGAGAAATCTAAGAAATGTAAATGCCGTAGATGCTCAATGGAAACTTTCAACGAAAATTACTTAGTTAGAGCCTCTCTTGATGTAAAGCACTTATAGTAAGCGGGTAACACAGGATGTGTCTGTGTTTTATCACTTCACTTACAAACGAGTTGCATAAGTGAAGAGCCGATTCTCTTGTTCAGGCAAATCACTTCGTACTTTGTGAATTATAATTTCGTACTTGTAAAACATTTGCATAAGACCGCCAGCATTTAAATATCCTGATAAATCTGACTTTTTAACTGACTTTAAAAAAAAAAATTTGTCCGCTGTCAGAGACTCAGACTGCTCGTTTTTGTTCCCTTATACTATAAAAGAACATTTAACTGAATTCGTTGTAGTTGGTAAATAGTTTTATATTATAATCGTTTAGCGCGCGTTAATGTTGAATGTCGCAATTACACAGCGGATTCAATCTCCACGGCATGTCTAATCAACGTTTAAGCCGTTCGTATGTTAATATTGCGTTCTCAAACTAATATGTTCTCTCTAGTGGAGCAGCGAACTCTAGCGTTATTTAGCCTCTAATGTACTGACATCTAATGCTTTGAATATCACTATTGCGTTGGATATTGTACATTCTCGAGGATCACTTTATTTACACAAAATATCAATAGCGAACACTGGCATTACCACATTGCATTGCAGCCTGATTATTACATTGTTGTCGCTCGTGTGGTGTGTACTTACACATGGGTCACCGTGGCCACTGTATATTAATCCGGTGACCCATGAAGGAAGGTGGAGGTGGAAGGAAGGCAACGAATCTGTATAACCAGTATGCGGATATCTATGACTCATTGACCATGAGCGTCGGTAGATATTAAAAAAATCACCAACAAGCAGTTTGTGATATTTTTTGTGTTTGTTTGCACCTCTGATCTGTAAGAATAGCTCGTGCTAGCTCATTTACCGAGGAAGGTCATACGGGTTCGCAGCCGCAGAGCGCTACTAATTATAATATTAGTAGGAAGTGGGAACATTTAATCGAGATTCATGCAATACCGAATGTTCGTAGCAAACCACATTCAATCCCTGATAGTAAAGAGGATAATAGAATGGACCCTCTAGAATCTAAATGTACCATGTGATTAAGGTGGAGTGGTTTATTTAAAAATTATAACTATCAGGTTGAATCTATTACCTTAATTATGATTACATTAAGCTGATAGCTACAATCTATTACGATTTTTACGCGATCATGCCTTACCAAAAAAGTTATTCTAGCCTATGTCCTAACAGGTTATTAAATTTCAGATATATTGCCTTAATCACAATTACCTTATGATAAATATTTTATTAAATTTTAAAAATGTGCATAGTCACTAATTTCCGATCATCATTATTATATAGAGCAGAACCAGCAAAATGTCAAAAAGTTTTTCGGTTGTGTGGGCCGCTTGCACAACTCTTTGGAAGTAGCAAATCTGTACTCGTATATTAAAAAAAAGTTCAGTTAGAATATTTAAAAGCAATACAATCGGACCTTTTGCAATCAATAGCGGCGAACTCCTACCCTTTTCATCTTTAAATAAACTGTACCTACTAGTAATGTATTGAATGTAGTTTCTTTTAAACAATTCTAGTCATTTACGTGCAATTGCAGTGGACATAATTAAAATGATAAGGTGTTATTGAACATTCGTGAGCAACAAAATAAGAATCGGTAATAATTTTAGCTAAATTTTTTTCCATGATCTTCATAATCCTGATCTTTTTAGGCCAGCGACTGCAAAGTATATATTTATAACATCTGAATACCTGTTGAGACTTGGCAATACAATCGGCATGTGTTCAGCAGAAATAAATCGAGTTTAGCTTTTGTTTATCATAACATAAACGACAATATATTTTTAGCCATTTCATAAAATGCGTACGGTTGACGCACAAGAGCTTTATGACAATCCCATTAGATGATATATATTTATTACACGTTTTAACGTTAAGTGTTTAATTTATTAAGCATAAAAATAAACATTAAAGAGTTTTATGGAAAGATTTTGTTTGCTATAAATCTCCGAGCAAATAAAAACAACATCGGTATATTTTTGTAATATGGTAATACTTTCATCAGAGTACAAATATTATAATGGTTATAAATTGTATAATTATATAAATTAGTATTAATAATATATACATTTTTTTCTGATTTATATTGCTATAAGGTAATTAATTATTCTAAGTCTTAGGTACCTACTTCAGTTTTTTGGAAATTCTTTACAAATACTTATCTTATTATCTACTTATCCTAAATATCATTAAAAATATGTAAATTTTATGATGTTTATTAAGCACTCCTTTATTCACTACTTAAAATATTATTAGATAATTCTGCATCAGTCTCCATCATATAAATTAACATCCATCCTAAATCAATTAACTACGTAAAAGACAACGATTCCCATTATTGTCGTGTCTTTGTTCCATTATTGTCAAACTGTTGACATTATTGTCCATTATACTGTTGTCTGAAGAATACAGCTTTACTAAAAGAAAGGCCGGAGGCGATAAAGCTTAATGGTGATAATCGTAAAATAGCAGATTGCATTCTGAAGCTGAAAAACGGTTTATTTTAAAAAGTGCAATAACCTTTACAAGTTACAATATTTATTAATAATTCAGCGTACCCTAATAACTGCTAAAATGTCGAGCGCCAAATCCAGGTGGACGTTTGGGGGGGCTACCGCCGGGGGCCCAGTAAGGCCCTATTTTTTTAACCTATGTTTAATGAATAAATATGAGAATAATATAAGTTCTTAATCACAATTAAAAATTAACTAAATAGATTTTTTTACTACCAACGAAGTGGGCACGGGTGGGATACCACGTAATAAATAACTGTTTTTTCTGTAGTTTAGCTAAAATTTTTAGTTGAGATCTTTCAATCAGTTGGCAGATTTGGCAGGCTTCGCTTGCGATTTTGTCTGCGACATTCCTGACTTTAAGAAGTTATTTTATATTATATAGATATATTTCTTTATTAGACCGAGCGAGTATGTTTGTTTTTCTTTCAAGCAAAAACAACTCAACGGATTTGGTTAAATTTTACATATATTTGGAGTAGAATAAAAATTTTTTGTATCGAATTTGAATGGGCAGGGCAAATTTAGTATGGTTTTAAAAAACGTTCGAACAAAGTCTACTATTTTAAGACTTCGAAGAACGACAATGAAAAGTCTGGATGTTATCTGACTAGCCTTGGTTTTGTGTCACAGAAAACAACTGATGATGACGCTATATAACATACCAGGGCATCAACGACTCTTCAGAGGTATATTTACGTCGCGAAATCGCTTTGCACTATTAATAGTACGGCAAAAACGTATCGCCCACAATTATAGATCACAGGCACGGTTTTATTGTCCTATTTATTTGCACAGTTTGCGTGTGGCCTCACTGTTTTGTCATTTCCCCAGAGCGAGTTTGCAAATCAAACTACCACGTGAGTTAATTTGACTGCTCTTCGGGAGAGTCATTAGGATGCCTTTTGAACGAGCTGTATTTTATATCGCTTTTTAATTGTTAGTATTCAATGGAGCTGGTGCTTTTTCGTATTTATTTATTTGTTTATTTAGTTAGCCAACAGATTTTACATTTTCTTTACATTCGTATGCCGTATGACTGTCGCATTTAATGCATTTGGAAATGAAATGAATGTGTTCTTTTTTTATAGTATTTTGGAGTCTTTTGATGACTGCTAAAGCCCATAAACATCCGCATAGATTTTATGCAGACGGAACTCGAAAATTGCGAGAAACGTGACAGCACAGCTGTCACTTTATGACACTATCTCATGCTGCTCCAAGCCTCTATTAAATCTTCTTCTGTTTGCTCGTTTCAACGTTAGGTGGGGTAGGCTATCCTAATTTTTTTTACACTATGAGGATCTGTCTAGAGTTGTCGGGTTGGTTAGGTCTTTTTGCTAATCGTGCTGGTTTATCACGTGTACGAGAGGGCGTCCTCTGAATCTCTATTCCAAGTATCTATTAAATGCGTCTATAAAATGTTAAATTAATAACATCACTTACCTCATCGTCGAAGGCCACGTTGTCCGCCATGCTGGTTTTCCCCAAACTTAAATCACTCACTCGTGGTCCGTATCCTTTCACTCACAACAAATCAAATCCATTGTTCTGAAACAAAAAACATATCGAATGTAATCAAGGAGACTCACACCTTTGTCGATAATTAAACATCATTGGCCTGGTAAACAGTTCAATTTCACTAAATTCCAAGACCCGTCATAACATTAGGTTAAATAATGCATCGTTAGCAATGCAGAATAATCTTTCAATAAAACATTATTTCCTGTTTTTTAAGTTCAGAAAAGATTGTGGCAAATAAACTCATATTTCGCTTGTTTATAGAATTAAGGTAACACAAATAAATAAATATTTGTGGACTTTACACACCATGTTAGCCTAGCCCCGTGCTAAGTACCGGAAGGACTTGTGTTACGGGTACTAGACCACGGAATATATTTAATATGTTTTATAAATTTAAGAAATTTTATATATTTAAGATTTTTAATTATAGAACTACATCGCTAAACATCCATGACTAAGGCGGGATTCGAACCCGCGACCCCTGGCGCAACATGCTCCACTTATCCGAGCCCTGTACCACAGCGCCTGTTACAAGCAGTTGGGTTCAGTTGGCAATTACCGACACCTATTAATATCCCAATATATCCCATGAAGGTGGGAAGTGAAAGGAGAGCAGCGTATCTGTATAGCCTCCATGCGGATGTCTATGGGCGTCGGTAGTCATGAAAGAACAATATTAATATTCGCAACTGCAGATTTATTGCCCATATTTACTATATCCCCTTAATACATCACGGGCTCTACAAACCGCACTAAAAGTTTAAAGCGATATCTTTTGAGCCAGCCTAATACGGCTGCAATGCTGCATGGCGCTGCCTCTTACTAACTACTCAAGTTTTAGGAAGAAGCATTTAACAAAAAAAGCATTTATGTTTGGATTATATTCACATATTTAAAGTAATTGTCTACTCGCATTAAAGTAAAGTATTGATTCTTAAAGTCTCTTATATTTTACGTATATCCTTCGCGCCCTGTCGGTGACAGTTCTGGGGCACCTCAATAAGCGATCGATGGCACCAACTTTGGTTCTAGCTGGTTCTTTCGTTCTGGGCATATGCCTATACTGCACTCAATCCAATTATTGCAATAATCTTCATGCAAAAATACACACGATTTTATAGAACGTCTAGCTCCAAACTAGGCTTTAGTTCTACAGGTCTCTGGACCTGCTACTATATCGGCATAAACATTTATTGGTTATCCCACGTAGATATCGGTTATTTAGGTATCAAATAATAATAATATACCTATGCCCACTGTGAATCCCAAAAAAGAAACGTTACAAAAATGTTACTTGAACGCCATAATTTCCGCTGTAGGTGTATGATCCATATAGTTACATACCATACCATTTAGTTACCATATAGTTACATACAGTTCAATTAAAATAAGCAATAAACAATATAAAGCTTTCCCGAAATGTAGTTGTTAAAAATGTCAGTGAAATTTCGATAATATTTGAGACATAGACACACTCATTTATCTTCATTCAGCTTAAATCTACTCATGTAAAATTCCCTCCCAGACATTAGAGCCACAGGGAAATCTTAATTAATTCAAGCTCGTATAAGCCAGGACGCCAATAAATGTGGCAAAATTTAATTAAAAAGGCTTCAAGCGCGGCAGCGGCTTAAGATTCCCACCTTTTGCAATTTAATAAATTAAGCGAAAAGGTTATTCGCTTAGAAAGAAGTAACTTTGTTTTTTCTTGTAATAAAAAGAAAAATAGTTTAATTAATTAATAAAATATAAGGCATGTTTATGTACGTATCTTACAAAAATTTACTTTTAATTCAGTGTCACTGTACTTTTAATTCATGTCCGGTTGACATTTAAAAACGAGTGTTGAAAGAGGTCAATGCATCTATTTTCATCATTTGGTTCTTAACACCTTTATGCGATTAAAATAAAATTGTACATATTGATGTACCTTTTTCCTTGTTATACTATATTTATTTCCCTTTTTAATTATTTTAATTATTCCCAATTAGTTTATACATTGCTATTTAGGTACATAATGTGAATGAATGTATATTTGTATAATCTACTTTTAACTACGAATAAATAGAGATTGATGTCTCAAATAATTTAATTTAATTAATTATAACAACAATATCTCCCATCCCCTGCCGTCGAGTACACAGTAGGTACTTCTGGGAACCCACCGTTATAGAGCAATATATTTATAAGTATCATGGATAAAATGCAATCATGACAAACCACGGGTCTAAATCTAGGTAACGTCCGTTCATGTCTATAAAGAACCTTCTTAAGAAAACATCTTTAAGATTACGTAGTCTAAGATACTCATACCTATAAAAACCGCTAGAAACTCAATAAAAATCTTTAAAATATAGTAGATATTATATATATAAATATATAGTATACTCGTGGCTATATATACCGCTAGAAAGTCAATAGAAACATATGTAAAACATCGTACCTTTTTTTTTTCTTTTTCAGTAACGCAGGGGAATACCTGTACGTACGCTACCCAGCAGCCCGGGTGGTTCAACCAGATACAGTGTCGGGCTCGGCAATTGGGTTGCCCCTATCGACT
>LUGF01039732.1:169596-180913 GCA_001625245.1 Calycopis cecrops
CATCTCCCCCTGCCACCAGAAGGTGGCAGCATCTTCAGGGGGTAAAATATCGTATAATAAAATAAAACAAATATCTGTGGATATTACACACCACCTTAGACAAGTCCCCATGCTTAGTACCGTATGGACTTTTGTTACGGGTACTAGACAACGGAATATACTTAATATGTTTTATAAATATATAAAATGTTATATATTCCATCTTTTATTATAGAAATACATATAATACATAGATAAACATCCATGACTAAGGCGGGATTCGAACCCGCGAGCCCTGCCGCAACATGCTCCAATTATCCGAGCCCTGTACCACTGTGCCAGCCTAATCATCGTATCTAGTATAGTTCTACATAAAATATAAACCACTAAAGTCAATAGAAACATAGTTGCAATATTAACGTACCTTCTTACTTTTAGCCGTAAGTCACGACTACGTCCAATTTATTTACAAAGTTGTTCAAAGAATTATAAAACCTAATTGAACTGGATCAAACCAATCTAGTTCAAAGTATTTAATTAATGGCTGCAAGAGTGTATACAGTGCAAAGTTCAGCCCCACTTCATTATAAAATGAAGCAAGTTACGTTGTTCCACCACTTGCCGGCCACTGAGGGAAACTTCGTACATGAACGAACAGATAATGGTGTTTGCGAGTACTTTGAGTTGGTAAATCGGAAAATATGTTTGTATAGGTGGGATTTGGTATCAGGTGATGTGGATTAACAATAGCGGATATACTCGTACTTTGTATACCTTGATAAGGGGCAAATGGCAAGCGGAACGTTTAAGCGACTACTGACCAGTAATAATGTCCGAACGCGTTTTTTGTAGTATACGGGGGCTAACGAGCAATCAGAGCCATTATTATGACTACTGCCGCCCATTCTCCATACTCACACTCTCCATAGGCCAAATCTCCATACTAAAATAATATTTCCACAATACATGTTACCACATAAACACTTGTTTAGAACTCTGACATTTCTGTCAAACTTTTGACAGTATAAATTTCATTTGATTACTAAGGACGTACGTCATACGGTCTTGCGCCTATAATAATGCCATCTATAGCACTTATTTGATTGATTTGATGGAAATGTGTTTTCCCCTGAAACGTTTTCGCGATAAAAATGAGCCTATGGCACTCTGTCGATATTTGAAGGACTGCCTTAAAATATCGCCATACCAAATATCACATCGATCCGTTGATCCGATTTGATGTGAAAGAAAGAGAAACAAACAAACACACGTTCGCATTTATAATTTTAATATGGATATGGATTACCTATAAATTTTAAAGGTAACTGTTTGTATATTATATGGCACTAGCAGCGCTCCGCGGTTTCACCCGCGCAAATTTCGATCCCGTGAAAAACATCCCATAGCATCCCATAGGAACATTTTTTCAGGATAAAATATAGCCTATACGGATTCGGAAGAATTCCTCTAAGTAATGGTAAAAGAAATTTTGAAATCGGTCCAGTAGTTTTAGAGCCTATTCAATACAAACATACAAAAATACAAAGGTTTCTTCTTTATAATATTAAGTAAAGATTGTTAAACTGAATCCAACTTTTACAACAAAAACGCTTATAATATCATCATCCGGATATGATACTTTGCGTTATTAAGTTTACTTTACATTATTAAAGTTAACTTTAGTTATTTAATGACAAAAAAATATAAAATTCATCAAATGTTCTCTATTTTATAAATATTGTTTGATGAAAATAATTAGCATGAAAAAAAAATCTATCGAACTACTGTTTTGATGTTTATATCAACAACCATAAACTTTCACAAACTTAATGTCCCAGAGGCGCTGCCTCCTTTACCTGGACCACCTCAGACTCGCCAACTAGAAACGTGACAGAGCTGTCACTTTACTCTTGACTTCACTCTTTTAGAGTGAGCGAGAGGAACAACCCGGTAGCTACCCGACTAAGCTGCACTACATATTATCGTAAAACAAAATTTCAAACTCCCGCATAGAGAACTTTGCGTTGTCGTTTTGAAAATACAGCAGGAAAGTTTTAATCAAGTAAGGCCGAGTGGACGTGTGCAAAGTTGCAATTTGCTTCCCTAATGCGAGCGCGCTCTTAACCGGCGCCCAGTTGAGCACCGCATTAAATTAAACCTCCGCGGACTTTTAACCGGCACACCGCCATCTTTTATCTTGAGGGAAATGATTTAAAAGATAAAAAGCTTTTATGCTTTATCGGGGCCTGAATCTCGTTAAAACTTATTAATTTAGTTTGGTAACTTCTGAAAGGTATTGTGTGTGTTGTATTTATGTGTAAGAGGGCGGATTTAGACATTGCGTAAAACTATATATACCACCACAGTGAGAACGTAAAGACCTTTTGGGTGTATGGTATGAATTCATATAAATTTATAATCAATCATTCTATTATTTTATTCATTCATTACTAATTAATAGTGTTTATTGCCTAAGAAACGGAAAAAAATATATACGGATACAACAGCGACTGAACAATCGACCGTAACGCTTTTTAGAAATGAAGTGTAGTTCGATTTGTCTTAATAAAACAAAGAGCACGAGAAAATTTAATTTTAATATACCTAACATTAAAATATATTAAATTGAGTCCAATTTTTTGTTTTCCAATTTAATGTAAAATTGTATTAACTGGACACTTGTGGAGCACTGTTAGAACAATTTCGACAATGAAGATGCTCATGTCAAAAATTTCACAAAAAAATACCCATCACAATGTTCTCTTCATTGAACAATGCTTAACTTAGTTGAACTAACGCACTACAAAGTCATTTTTTAGCATTCGATAGCCAAAGAGCTGTCGTTGTCTCTTACTACGCACTAACACCACAAACAGCATTGCTGTCACTTGTCAGTTTACGAAGGTCCAAATTATGAGGGCAACATACCTGGGTAGAATTGTGCAGATGTCTATGGGCGTCGGTAGTCATCAAAAGGCTCAGATTGCTTGTTTACTCCACTATACTATAAAAAAGCTATTAAATGAACGAGGGGTATTCCTTTCACGCCAGTTGAATTGCTATTCAGCTACATTGCAGCAAACGGAGAGTCCGTACAACTCACAGAACACAGTAGTAAGCCATTAGCTTTATATAAAATAGTTGTTACTCACGATTCCATCCTCAAAGAAACCATTAATTCTTTAGAGCCGCAAAACGATTTCATCTAAATCAGTTCTGTATTTTTTGTGTGTACCTTCAACGTCTCTATTATTAGTAGAGTTATTGAATGTACACAATTTAACTAATTGGTTTCCCGTTTTCAAATTCTATATCGGAATATTTTTTCGAACAAAACAAAAAAGAATAGTAAAAATATGGAGTTTAAATATACGTTGCGAGTTTTTATGAGAAATATGAAGTCGGTCAGCTGAAAGGGCATATGTAACGGCGTATATTTTATTCTGCCGCTCCAAGGCTTTTCAACTCTTTTGTCTCTGCCATCCGGGTCAATGGAGAATGAAAAGATACGCCAATCTGAATGCCAAATGTTAACTTCAAAACTCGCTGTAGCACCGCTGAGCACAGTTTTAAGGGCGCTGTGTAAATACAGATAGGGACTTTTTTGTTTATCGTAATTACTTTTTGTTTAATTTAAACATTTTGTTTTCATTTTATATCTGTTTTGTTTTAATTAACTGTGAATGAACTTTAGATATTTAACTTTTATTTAAATTTTTTCTATGTAAATGGTATATTTGTTAGAAAATTATAATTTTCTTAACGACTTTCATATGATAATTTAGTTGATTAAAGATATATTAGATTAAACGCATAGCTCTGAAGCTTATATAAAACCTATTTAGTGTTTTTATTGACTGTTAAAACCTATCTATTTAGACTTCACTTCGAAATTATACACTGAGTAATAAAATGGTGTGAGATCACAAACAATATCTCCGGGTATTTTTTACCCCTCTCACAAAAAAGTTTCATTATGAAAACAATTTTCTGCCTATAATAACAAATTTGTCCGTATCAGCCCATGAAGATGTTGCTTGGCATAAAATATAACACGGTCTTTTAACATATTAAGAGTTAAAAAAGGTAAAGGATACTCAATGGCTCTCCTTGCACTATCGCCATCTCGTCGACGCGGGGCAGTGTGGTTCACACTCTCAGTGGCTATCGGCGATATACCGGGCGTTCGCCGGCACTGCCGGTGATCTCACGAGGTGGTGGCCATCAGTTGGAGCAGCACGGTAACACGGACAGATGGTCTTGACAAGCATTATGTCCTCTTTAGAGACACTATGTCTCCCATGCAAAGGACAATTAACCAGTCGCAACAAATTTCATATTAATGGGTTGTGAGCCCACCTCTGCCGGAAGGGGACTAAATATCGCGGTGCAGCTCCCTCCAGTCCCTTGCGAGAACTCCTTCTGAGGAGAACTCGTCGTAAAAGGTAGTAGTAGTGTAGGTAAAAGGCCGTAAAGGTAGATTTGGCTGCAATGCAGCATTATTGCAGCTAAATCGGAAATTCACGACTTGGGAATTATCTCTCTGTCACATTATGCCGTCATTCCGAATGACATCCATGTTCATGATGTATGTGAGTTTGTGGTGGCCCGTTAATAGCGGAGAGCAACTCAATTTTCGTCAATATTAAGCTCCGGCTGCTTGTATGCCTATAATAAAAAGAAGGTGAGACGCAAAGATGAAATATGTACTGAGATTACGCGGTGAAATGTATTCCACTTCGTATCCGTTTCTCTCGACATTGAAATGTATTAATTTGCACAAACATTAGCTCGCACGAGCCGAGTAATGAGGAGCGTTTCATGTGTGTAGAGCCAACTCTAGCGCCCGCTGTAACAAGGTCAAGAGTATCTTCTCAGTTCTCTGCAAACCGCGTCGAGACGTTCAAGTTTACTACTACACTAGCTGTGCGCCTCGGTTTGACCCGCGTCATATCTGTCGCAAAGGAAACAATATACTTCATGATAAATGGTATTCTTATTATATCCTAGATTGTACCAAATTTTAATCCAAATATTAAGAAACATGTATATAATCTCGCATTAATGATATAGTAGGGCGTTACTTATCATAGTAAGAACAATATCGTATTATTTCTTATACCTAACAAGATACCGGTAATCTTATTCCGACGTAATACGTATTTTGACGCGAAAAACCGTGAAACGAATCAGAAATATCAGAATAAATATACATAGAAGAATAATATAGTAAGCCGATATCTTCCTCGGATAATCTTGTAACAACTTACTAACATCACAGAATGATTGGTGCCATACTAAAGGGATTTTTCTAAGCGGGTAACCCACATGGTAACATCCTGACTGACAAAGTAAAATGTTATGAATGTCGCGTCATGTGATGCCACTGCAACGAGTTGCGTAGCACAGAAAGTTGTAGCTACGATAACTCGTAGCGCCTCGTAGCAGCGCTACAAGTGGCGTTAACTAATACAGGTCGTTACTTATCTCAAGTATGTTTAGTTATAGTCCTTGTTAAAAATCAAAATATTTTACTACTACTTTTTGAATGTCCTTACTCTACCGACGAATGTAGGATCGGAGAAACAAACTCATATGGCCAGCCGTGTCTTACATTAAGCTATATTATGCAATCAATAATTGATGCATTACAATCGAATCAATCCGACAAGGTCTCTTACTCTATAACAATCGACGTGAAGAAGAACTTGACAGGATGTATTGTGGAAGTTGGAGTACAATTTTTGGTGTAGCTTGGTAATTATCATTAGACGATTGTTCACTTTGCTATAAAAAATAAACGGATACATGTGGTTATTGTAGGAAATAACTATTTTTAAAGTGGAGGAATAGAAGGTAGAATAGTCAACCAATCAAATAACGAGCCTGACAATCTAGATCTTTTCTCTTCGAATTTCCTTGTCATAAAACAAACTTCGACAACTGCTCTTTAGATCTTTCTGCTATCAAACTTTCAAATGAAGTTCAGACAAGCACTATTATTAAGCTCTTTTATTATTAATGATAGAAATCACTATTCATGACTTAATTTTTCTAATCGTAATGTTTTTCTAATAAATGTTTTTTAAAGGTGGCATATTTAGATAAAAAATATTGTGTGTATGATGTTATATATTTACGCAAAAACTACGACATGTATGTTCTACTCGGGAATAACATAAAAATACTTTTATCATATAAAAATGGTTCCATTGTTATTTTTATATTTAGTTGTATATTTTAAGCAGGTGAAATCACGGGTCACAACTAGTGCACTTGTGCATGTGCGAGAATGACGTCTTTAATATTGACTTCATGATAAATCTAAAATATTATTACAATACTAAAATATAATTGAATAATGAGTTTTGAATTATATTGATGACACTAATGCAATTTACAGGTTTTAATTTCCGTAGAATTTTAAGGTGAGTTTTTTTTCCAAAGTTTAAGTTCAAAAAATCGCTAAGTTAATAGTTGGTCTTCAAAGGAAATGAATCTTGCAGTGCTTTGATCAAAACTGTTCCGATCCATCCGATACATGTAAATTCAAAGACATCCTTATGAAAGTTATACATAAATTATCATAACTTCATGATTCTAGTACTCGATACAATGGATACATATGGTAACGAATCGAAAATATTTTATGTAACAGAATCAGTATTGGTTCATTCTAGACTTAATACTTTGTAGAACATAAATATATTTGATATCAGTGGTTCTCGAATCCTCGTTCCGGGTAATAATATGTACATTAATCGTATTCTTTAATTAAATGAAATGATATGAATGAAATAAAGCCTTCCTGATTTTTAGTGTAAAGTATATTTAAATAATTTTACAAAGCCACTTCTCAAATGTGAATAAGATTTTATCATGGCTGAAGATCATTGTGCTAAGGCTGTATTGGATCCAAATGTGCATGAAAAATATTATTGAAGAAATATTGAATATACTTTATGATCTCGTAAATATTGTAAAACTTGTGAAAAGACAAATGACCAACCAAACGCTTCACGCCAGTGTTATTCGGGTAATTATTTATGTGATACAGTGATGTCTTAAGTTCACGCGAATATTACTCACTACAATATAACTACTTTTTTTAATTTTATCTTTTAATTATTTCTTAAGCTCGACATTTCAGAAGCTATCTGAATCGTCGTCATTTTGTCACGGTCGAACTGATTAGATAGATGTTCTGTTCTCATCAAAATGGTATCACCATTTCACCAAAACCACAACAATTATTTTATTAATTATTAGAAGTACCCAGAGTTTTACAATTATTCAGTTGTTCCAATCAATGCAAAATATGCAAATTGTATCTTGAAGTCTAATGTTTGGTTTTTTATTTAACTATGTTTGTAACTCGGCCCAATAAAAACCCAACCATCTACTCCGTTTTGTTGAATGTTTTTTAAGTTTTAATATCCTCATCCTTGATAGGAATTATAATGTATTTTCACTTTATCATCGGCATTACATTAGATTTGCTAAAGCGTATACTTCACTTCACAGTGGTATGTAAAAAATGTAATTCCTGCCCGATCGCGTAAACTCAAATAGGATGCAAGCGATATAGGTTGCAATGCAGCAATGTTACCTTAATGCTGACAACTTTATAATGCTCTCATGAAATTGACGATGCGCAAAATTCTTTCCATTGCTGTCATTTTAGCGGAGTTAACAAAGCCATTGAATAAAAGATATATAAATGTCAGGAGAAGCGGGGATGACGGGGCTTATGCAGTGAATCACAAAACATGAATTATTTATATTTTGCATCCCTCTCTGGCGCATTGGTCGATGTACCTCCATCCCGCTTCCATCTGTATCCACAATCCTGCTTAAGCGGAACGACGTCAGTCAACAAATGTATCCTAAGGCACTATTTATTTACATAATTTGAAACTGTAATTGGTAAATGGGGTGGATTTTTGAGACGAGTCGTTTGTTCGAGTGCCATTAAGACATTAATGTTGACAGTTGTTAACGAGGCTCGGATATTTATAGGAACAATTTGCTTGTTTCGTTTGGTAATTTTCCATTACTACCCATGCATAAACAAAGATTTAGATAGTTAATTTACAATAATACGGTTTATTAGTTATACAATAATTAGAGATATTTTAATTTTAATTACATTATAACAAATTCGCTTTCCGCCGTCTGTGTGTTTGTATGTTATTATTTTTTTATTTTATGCTTAGATATTTAAAATTACGCAACAGAATATTTTGATGGAGTTTTATTAATAGATAGAGTAATAATTCAAGAGGAAGGTTCATAATATGTATATTAACTCCATTTTTGAAGTTCGAAATCCACGAGGGCGAAGCTGCCCGATAGTTTTTTATAAGATTCAGGCCTTTACATGAATCTTATAAACATCTGCACAATCAGATGATATGTCTGCCTTTGTCCAATTCCTGTTGGGCTGTACGACCTCTCGCTATACTAGCGGTGTATAACAAACAGTGACTTTACGTCAAGGCTATGTGTAAAAATACTAAGAGTTGATGTAAAAAACTATTTTTAAAATATAGCAGTAGTACCTATTAAGATGAGCAGAATAGTCTGGGCCCTTTAATATCTACCGATTCCAAAAAACATCCGCACAACCATTGGCAATGCGATGTATCGCCTTTCTAAAACTTTCCCAATGGGCCCCCAGTCCCTCATAAATAGTGTGAAACACGACAGCCATTTCTTCTCGCTGGTGCGTGTTCGAGAGGTACCTCTGCGGTCTGCCTGCATCATAACTCGTGACACTCAGACGCTGTATTGCAATGAATCTCTTATTTAGAAACATTAATTTCAAAACGCTGCTCAAACCCTTCCCTGACACGGTATCAGTAAACAAACTCCTTCGACACAACTAAATCGAAATTTAAACAATTTTTAATGTATGTTCGGCAGGTCTTAGGTATAGGGAGGCAAACGAGAAGTCGGAGCCATTTTCGTGACCACCGACGCCCGTAAACTTCCGCATAGAGGTTATAGAGATGTGATCTATGGGCCACCGGCTACTTGCACACAACACTATACGCGACACTGAATTAGTCATAAATCATATTACAAGTTTTATTGCGATATAGTCACAGTCATGTATGAGGTAGTGCCTCGCTGCATGCATGTATGTAGTCGGTTGGAAGAAAATGGCTCTGATTGCTCGTTTTTCCCCTTACACCATAAAAAAAGAGTCGGAACTGAAATGTGGACTAGGCGGCTAGTTTATTCATATTATATATTATTTATATTATACTCTTGAATCAAATGGTCATAGCGAATAGAACACCGAAAGTTTTGGGATAAAGGTTTAGTTATTATACAGGCCGTATTGTTACCACAGACCGCAAAGTTGGGTCCCGATTCGTGATAACCCTACATTCATGCCATGGAATTGTACATTAATAATGTACAAGCGATTTCTCTGAATACGCAAAAGAAATGTTGGGATTCCGTGAGACGGCATCGTTTTCAGCTTCTTGTGTAGTCTCTTTTGACATGTAATAATAAAATGCCTAGATATCATGGCCAAGATGTTTGCTTTCTATTTTATAACGGTCTACCTATTACCCGCGGCTTCGCTCGCGTTAGATGGCCCTGGATTAAACATCTTCAAAATATTTTGTGTTGCAAAATATACAAAATAAAAAAGGGACTTTTGTGGTTTACTAACCATCAATATTATTAATTTATTTAGACTATTAAACAATTACCTAAAGCAATATATGGGTTTATAGGAATATAGGGGATATACAAACCAACATAAAAATATTGCCAATTTCCTTTATATAATTACCGCGTGTGTACTTATAGTCATAGTTATTTAGAACATATAATAGTACTTTTATACTTACATTTGTTATGACAATAATTATAAATCAACGGTAGCATCAGTGCAAAGTACACGAGATCTTTTCAGCAACCAGAACACTCAACACTATATAATATACTCTTTATTTATTACTTCGTAGATTTACGAGCTCTTACGAACTCGCTGCGAGCAATTTACTATAGATAACACAAAGTAACGTTCGCCACAGTCTATCATCCTCCAACGTACTAAACTTCTGAGTAATGTTACGAATAGACAGTTGCAAGAATGATTTGTGTTTATAATATACTAGCTGGTGGCCGCGACCTCTTTAGTTGTATAATCAAAGTGATTTGATTGAACTTGATTAGACGACCGGCTGGCGCAGTCGCACAGAGCTCGGATAAGCGATAAATTTATAAAAACATATCCTACTAATATTACAAATGCGAAAGTTTGTATGTTTGTTTGTTTGTTTCTCTTTCACACAAAAACTGCTGAAACGATTTTCATTAAATTTGGTACAACATAGAAGGTAACTTGGATTAACACATAGGGTAGTTTTTATCCCGAAAAAATGTTCTTATGGGATGCCATTTTCCACGGGATCTAAATTTACGCGGGTGAAACCACGAGGCACAGCTATATGAGAATAAAAGGTTTTATTATTTCGAAACTATTCGCTAACTCTACGTGCAATGATAATTAAATTAAAACAAGTTGGTCGGTAGGGTTGTCCACTAAAAGTTTGAACGCCAAACAGCTTGCTACGAATACTCCGACCATTTTAATACAAGAGTAAAACGGTCGAGTATTCGCAATATACCGAGCTACCGGTACCTTTTAACAAAATATTTACTCAGTCAATGCAAACTGTTTATAAATGTGAAAGCAAACCTCCCTGTTTTCACGCAACTGCCCCGGGTCATTTATTTTACGGAAAATTATAATTCTATGATAATCTAAAATTAGGTTACTATTTATGTCCGGACATAACGAATCGTGACCAACTCAGGATAATTTAATAATTAATAAATAGGTAATTGTTTTGCGACAGCTATAATAAATAAACGTATATAAGTAACAAAAAATACCTAATGGCCTACGATATCTCACAATTTCACTTACATGAGTTTCGATCCTGTAGAAATATACTGTATGTAGTACCTACTGAATACATTAACAGAAATTTCATAAAAAATCTGTCGGGAGTTTTTAAAATAGTTCGACCACAAAAAAACCTCGAGATTTTTTATTTATACAGGGTTATTTTTTGGTCACCGGCCAAATTTTAAAATAAGGAAGTAAACATTATTCCAAGGGTGTGTTTTAAATTTTTTCGTCTAATTGTAATATTTTGTTGAATAAAAATCGATTTGAAATTGTTCTTAAAAAAAGACATCGATTGTTGTTCTTACACGTAATGTATCGACTTCAAGGTCAGTGACATCGGCCTACCGTGAGTCGCGAGTGTGATGCCCGTGGTGACCAAAACATATTTTTTACTAAATG